>JAKFHU010000877.1:0-88960 GCA_023783475.1 Daubentonia madagascariensis | reverse complement strand
AAACTGATAGATTCTCTTTACTATCTAGCATGCTACTGTCTACCTTCTCATCATTAGTTGGTCCATACAAAGACATGGGCTTAACTTCAGTTAGGATTTGAATCCAGGCAGAAATGATAGGAGAATCTTCATTTCAGAGAAAATGCAAATATGAAACTAATATTTAGGCATGAGACTAAGTGTTACTACTAACTAATTAGTCTTAAAGTTATCATAGATGGGAACAAAATTAATATCAACTTCTTATACATGAATACTAATTATAAGCACAAATTTTTAAACCAGAAGGAACTTGAGAGAAACCTATTGAACAAGCAAGCTGAATTGAGAATTTCCTAAGACTGTTCATTTTCACAGATAGATATTTACCAAATCAATCAACAAATACCATGTTGGGTATTCAGCAAATGAAAACACAACTAGATTCTCTTACTATCTAGCTGCTACTGTCATCTCATCATTAGTGGTCAGTAAAATGTAAATTCATTCGGCCTCAGTTCATGAGTTGCACTGTTTGAGGAAAATATTGATAGTCCTGAGTGGCAGTGTGGCTCTGTCTTTCTCTAAAAGTTTCTGTCCACGGATTCATTCGGTCTGCTTCATCCTGGAGTAGAGATTCCCTGGATGGGTGTGCATTTGCTTTCAACTGGTGGTAAGCCTGCCTGGATGCAGCCCCTTCTTGAAAAGCTATCTGCCCACTAGTGATAAGTAGGTTGCTTCACTGTCTGACTCCTGTGTGCAAGATCTTTCCTCTTATACAACTGAATGGTAAGTGGAAACCTATCAACCTCTTCAAACAACCCCCACTTTAAAGAGAGGAAAGGTTGAAAGAAAGATTTTAGAAAAAAATGTAGTGAAATCAATAATAATAGTAAGTCCAACAAAGACAAATATAAAGTTCACTCATTCAACAATAGCTGAGTGTTGGGCTACTGTTAAATTATACTTGAGATGACAGGTAGGAAAATAATGCTGCATTCTCTTTTTGTGACTGATTTGATAAATACATGCACAACACACACCACACACACACACACACACTTTCCATAATTAATACACTTTCAGTAACTAGTGATGTTTTAAAATTAAAATTGGATATCATTCTCTGTTTTAAGGAGCTCTTAAACATTGTAAAAGAAATATGCACTCAAATGTAATGTAATCAAATAAATTTGCCCATTTAAATCACTGCAATTCAACATCAAATTGTAAATAGGCTAATGTATGAAGGAAATTATCCTGTCAGTCTGTGAATATTAAATACATGTATTTTGTCACAGAGAAAAGAACTGAGGAACAGTTTCTTGATCAAGGAGCTGAAGGATTAAGTACAGAGCCACACATATATTTAAAGACCTTGTGGGGAAAAAATGAATAAAAGTAAAAGAATTTGAAGAAGTTGAGAGATTAGCTGAATCTTTCAAAGGATCAAATGAATACTGGGCATTTGCCTAAGTAGAGAAAATGAGGTCAAGCCACAAGAAACTTTATGGAGCTTGTAATTGATGTAATAAACACAGTTATTAAACTCTGTCTTTGCCATATGAGTAATTAGTATAACTATCATGATAGTTTGTTTAGAATTAAAATTCAGAGTAGGCAGGCATGGCCTTGGCGATGCAAACATGGTTATTTTAGTGGGGAAGAAATGAACTCAATATTTGTTGAGATATAATTTTCCATCATGAAAAATTTAGTCTTAGGAATATTGTTTTAGCTGTGATGCATCTATATAACCACATTTAGAAAAAGAGTTGCTAAATTGAATAAACATTGAAAAATAGAAAAATTACATAATAAATCTTTAGTAATTTCTGAAAGTATCAGTAATGCACCAAAAATCCAAAAGCAATGAATGTAAAAATTAGCCTTCCTATATGAAACATTTAAAAACCATTTACTGAGTGACTACTGTGTACCATGCATATGTTAGGCACACAACTACTAAACAACTCTTCAACATTAAAAAAAAATTTTAAACCAGACAACTTTTATCTTTTATAAAAGTGGAATAAGTTTTTAAGATTTCACCTATCAGAAAAGAATTCCATGTGCAAAAAAATCTAACTAGTAATGTGTCTGTTCAGGCTAATTTCAATTTTCATACTTTATATTAATATATTTGAACAAGGAACCAATAAAACTAAAACTTACTTCTGATATATAGGACAAAGCATCCTAGAATTAAACTAGAATGTGAAAACTGAAAGTAAAAATAGCAAAACATATACTTAGTAATCTATTGTCACTACAATCATGTTAAGAGGCAGGCTAAACTTCATGTAATGGTGAGAGATACAATAAAGTAAATATTATGAACATAGGGAGAACTTGCTTCACAACCAGTACAACTGAAATCACATCACTAGAGAAATAATTTATTATAATCCTTTTCCTTAAGGTTAGGTAAAAGATGTTGAGTAAGACAGAGCTTCAGAGTAGGAATTGTTCAAAATGTTCAGACCTTGCAAATAAAGGAGATGAATAAACAAATTCAGTATTAATGCTCTTGTAACATTTTACTTCTTTTTTTCTTTCTCCTTTTTTTTTAGAGACAGTGTCCTGCTGTGTCACCCAAGCTGGGGTGCAGTGGCACAATCATAGCTCACTGCAGCCTTGAACTCCTGGGCTCAGGCTATCCCCTCACTTCAGCCTCCTTGGTAGGTAGGACTATAGGTACATGCCACCACACCAGCTACTTTTTTTGTTTTTTATAGAGACAGAGTCTTGCCAGGCTGGTCTCAAACTTCTAGCCCCAAGCAATCCACCTCCTTTGACCTCCCAAACTGCTGGGATTATAGGCCTGAGCCACTGCATCCAGCCTAACATTTTACTTTCTAGAATCGTGGCTAAAAATCTCTAAACTTTTTGTTGTTTTGTAATGCCCTATAAAAAACTCACCCTTTTCTATCCATTTTGATAGTATGTTACCACCTCTCATAATATTAATATTATTTGATGTTTTTCTCATGGAAATAATTAAATTCCTAGCGACTGTAAAAGGCACTTTCTTTCTGTAACTCTAAGAGTTGTGTCAACAACAGTTAAGAGCCCTTTCCAGGCATTCTGCAGTGATTGTGGAGACATCTTTGTATCTTGACAGAATAGTGCTCTTTAATCTCTTATTAAGTCTTACACAATTTGGCAAACCAAAGCCCCACAAGGAAACCACGTATACCTTGGAAGTATTACCTTAAATTTAAGAAGAAACTTTTTTCAACTTCTCTAGAAATATTAAAAATAAACACTCCTTTCCCCCCCAAAAATTATGGGGAAATATTTTCTCACAAACCTTCCCTTTCATGGCGTCTGCATTCACACACTCTTTCATCATCATCCTGTGAAATGATACGTTACCTGACTTTCCTGGCAAGAACTAATGAGAACTTTTTATATTTGCATCATGCTACAATTCAGAGAGTATTTAACATTCATTTTCTTATTGTATCCAGTAGTCCAATTTCATGACTCTGAAGTCCTCAGACCTGATCATCTCATTTTTTTCAAAAGAATAAAGAAAAACTAAGCTAAATAAATGGTGAAAAAATATCAGCAAGGCAGGATCTTATAATTTAAGTATTAAAACAATCATTTAATTTCTTTCCCCTTAAGCTATTTGGCTGCAATACTGTCCAAGTAACCTTAGATTTGCTCTTCTATGATGTGTTAGGACATGAATTCAGGAAAAGAAACAAAGTTGAGGCCTTATTTAACATGAGACTATGCTACTTTTCTCTGCATTGAGATCACGAAAACACCATCAAAACTATAAGCCAATGTTTATTAATTGAAATGGATGTTTAATAGCAATGAAACAATGAAATTTAGTTGCTATTGTTTAGTTTTGTTCAAACAAATGTTTTATGGCTTTTGTAAATTTTTTTTTGAGACAGGGTCATGCTATGTTGCCCAGGTTGGGGTGCAGTGGCTATACGCAGGTGTGATCATAGAACACTACAGCCTTCAACTTCTTGGGCTCAAGTGCTCTTTCTGCCTCAGCCTTCCCAAGTAGCTGGGACTACAGGCATGTGCCACTGTGCATGGTTTTTACAATTTCCCCCTAGAGTAAAAATGGTCAAACCTTAGACAAATAACTTAAACTGGGTCCACATAGTTGAACTATTTTTTTTTCTTACTGACTCTACAATTGACACAGCTTGTCATTTTTGGATCCATTTTGAGATCAACAGAAATGAATTCTTACTATGAGTGTAATAATATGGTTGGATTGGAAGGTTCCTGTTATGTCTCCAGGGAGATGGGAACCATGTGTGCCTTTACATGGAATTCTGGGTAGGAAGAAATAATTGATTCTCTTTGGTTGTCTTTGCTATATACAGACCCTTGATATCACTGCCATCTTAGTCATCAATCTTTCAAGTGATGGTAAAATAGGGAGACATAAGTGAACTTCATTTTAAAAATTCACATAGTTTCTTGATTTCACTATTGAAAATCTGTACTCAATTGCCCAGCAATAGATACATTTTATGAAAATTGAGACAAAAATGCCTAAGTTCCATTGAAATTAAGGACATACTCTTATTTAATAAAATTTTAAAAAATTTAACTGAAAAACAGAAGTTAACCTTTCTTTATATTACAGGTTTATTTAATTCATAAAAAGTATCTATCTTGGATTCCTTTTAGTAAACATCCTATATGGTTAAGTGTTTGGATGCCAATCATTCCCTTGTGATTAGGAGTGGAAAACTTGAGATGGTGCAGGAAACCTTGAAAAGTGTTATGAAACACAGTCAAACTGAAATCAATTAGAAAGTAAGCCAGAGCATCTGAAAGGACCCCTTTAATTATTAGGCAATAATATTTAATGTCTAAATCTAACTTAAATGCAGCTTTTAAAAAATTTAAAATCTGTCAGTTTAGTCATATTTATTGCATTCAAGATAACAAGTGGGTATCTCTTGAAAATGAGAGCTCCAGGGATTAAAAAAACTATAAAATTTCTGTTTCTTTTCTTTATTAACACATCTTTGCTTAACATGCATAAGTCAATTAAACAAATCAGTATTTGACCAAATTAAAAAAAAAATTATATCAGAAGTTTTAAACCCAAGGGAAAAAAGATAATGTAACTAACCTTGGTCAAGTAGTTCACTAGGCTGTTATTTGAAGTCTCTGGTATTGAGGCAGGGAGCACCAAGTTTCCCTCGAATAAATTTTCTGTTGAATGTTATGAAAAATAAGTCAAAATCAGGGCCAGGTAGCTTTGTTTTAGTATCAGTAGAATTTTCACTGGGCTTTTTGAAATATTTAAAATATCTTGGCAACTCACACCTGGTATTCTATTCAAAGCTTTAGCCTATGTATTTGGTAAAGAAAATAATACACATAGTTTACTTATCTTGTTTCTTCTTGAAAGTCTCCCTGTGGCTCTTTGCAGATTAGTAACTGTAAGTGAATCAGATTCCTTAGGGGAAAGAGAAACTTTGATCATAGTGGTATTTTGAAAACAAGGTAATCAAGGTTGGGATAGTCACGAGAGCCAAAAGACAGAGCAGACGGCTCTATGTCATGGCAGATGCCGCCATGGAATCTAACACACCTCCTCTTTTCTCTAATGGTTGCCATGCAGCAATAAATTGAGAAATGAAGAGGAAGAAATGAACAAAATTTCCTTTTAGTGGAACTATTGGGTATCTTTTTAATCTGCCTTTATGGTAAGAAGGAACACTACATACTAGTCAAAACTAATTTAACCACTAAAACTCTTTGTTCTTCCTCTGTGCTGGTAATATAATTTCAATCATTTCAGATACCAGGTGTTCTCAAGAAGTAATTTCCATTCAAGGGAAGGAGGAATATGTACATATTTTATATACATAAGATGAACATTTATCCATGTGCTTTAAGAGTGTCTGAAATAATCAAACTAATGATATTTTTCAAGCTGTCACTTTGGGAACGTTTCCTAAAAACTGACCATTATCAACAAATCAGTGTTTCTGTAGAAGTATTCAAGATATGCAAGCAAATCATGTTACATAAGTTCTGAAGAAGAGGGATGTTAATCTTATAGTCATTGAGCCACTTAACACTGGAACTCAAGATTTCAACTTGTAATTTTTCTGGCAGATGCAGAATCTTATATACATTTATAGCTTTTGTTTGGGAAGCAAGCTGTAGTGGAGTTCATGGCAAAATTATCTTACTAGACAAATGCTTGATAGAGCAACCTTTTTTGGTACTTAATACATCTCAAGAGGGATCCAAATTTCACTTTGTTTCCTTCCTGTCAAGATGTTCACAAATACCCCTATCTAAAGACTTTAAAGGACTTTACCAATGAATATTATTTTCCTCCACATTTTAGCCATAGACAAGAAGAAACAACTGTATTGACTCTTCTGTGGTTATACAGTCTCTGCAAAGCTGTAATGCAAAAACTGAAGGTTTTTTAAGTTAGGTATATATACAATTTTTCTTTTATTGTGGTAAAATATATGTAACATAAAATATGCCATTTAATCATTTTAAGTATACAATTCAGTAGCATTAGTAACATTCATAATGTTGTGCAACCATCACCACTATTTCCAAAACTTTTCCATCACCCCAAACAGAAACGCTGTCATTGGATATAATTTTATGTAACATTTTGAAAAAGAGTTTATTCATTTACTAGTTTATCCACTAAACAAATATTTATCAAGTATCTGCCATGCGTGTAGCCCTGTGCTAGAAACTAGAGATGAAGAAAGTGAATAATATGAGATGAGGAAGAGTGAATGGTAGAGACAGAATGGCCCATTTCCGTACCTTTGGGCCTGTGAATGGTCAATTGACCAACTAAAACAACAGTGATAATGTTAACACTTGCTACCTAAGTGCTTTATGTATATTAATTCACTTAATCCTTGCAACAACTCAATGAGGCAGGTGCTAGTATTATTACTCTGATGCTACAGGTAGTGAAACTGAGAAAAAAGAAGGGTAAGTAGCTTGCTCAAGGTCACACAGCTAATGAGAGTTGGAGCTGGGTTTCCAATTCAGGCCAACAGGCTCAGAGTTTGTGCCCTTAACCACTATCTACAACTTTGAAAATATTTTTTTTATTGAGGTATAATTTACATACAATAAAATGCACCAAATTTAAGTTATGGCTCAATGACTACAACCATGGTATAACCACAATCAAGAAATAACTCATTTTCATCACCTCAAAATGTTCCCTTATACTCTTTTATAGTCCATGTTCCCTGACCCACAGCCCCTAGTCTTAGGCAACCACTAATCTGCTTAACTTTAGATTAGATTTTCCTGTCTAGAATTTCATATAAATAGACTCATACAGTACCCTTTTTTATTCTGTCCAGCTTCTTTTGCTCAGTGTACTGTTGTTGAGATCACAGATGTTGTCGCATGTGTTAGTAGTTCCTTTTGATAGCTGAGTAATATTCCGCTGTATGGATAAATCTCAATGTGTTTATGAATTCATCTGTTGATGGACATTTGGGTTTTTGCATCTTTGAATACTATGAGCACAGCTTCCGTAAACATTCATGTATGGATATATGCAGATATATGTTTTAACTTATTTTGGATAAATACCTATGAATGGGATTGTTGGGTTATATGGTAAGTGTGTGTTTAACTTTTAAAGAAACTGCCAAGTTTTTTCCAAAGCAGTTGTGGTTGTGGTCCCACCAGCAATGTATGAGAGTTCCAGTTGCTCCACATCCTCATCAAGAGTGGGTATTTTGGGTATTTCAGTCTTTTTAATTTTGAGCTTTCTAATAGATACACAGTGGTGACTCATTGTGGTTTTAATTTGCACTTCCTTGAAGACTAATATTTTGCACCTTTTCATGTGTTTACTGATCATCTTCTTTTGCAAAATGTCTGTTCAAATTATTTGCCCCTTGTTTCATCAGATTGTTTTATGTTCTTGCTATTCAGTTGACTAGTTACCATTGTAGTTGTTTTTTAAATATATTCTGGATATGAGTCTTTTATCAGATGTGTATTTTGCAAATTCTTTCTCCTAATTTGTGGTTTTTCTGTTCATTTCCTTAATTTTGTCTTTCTAAGAGCAGAGGTTTTTCATTTTGTGAAGTCCAATTTATCATTCTTTAATAATCTGTCCAGATTTTTGTTCTAAGAAATCTTTCCCTATTCCAAATTCACAAAGAGTTTCTCCCACGTTTTCTCATCTAGTCTTTCATAATTAAGTGTGATGCTAGTTGCAGACTTTTGTAGATGTTCTTTAGCAGGTTGAAAAGTTCCCTTCTGTTCCTGATTTGCTGACTATATCATAAGTGAAGGATTTAGCAAATGTTCTTTCTGTATATTGAGATCTTATGGTAGTTTCCTTTGTTCTATTAATATATTAATAGTAAATTACATTGATCAATTTTTGAATTTCAAATCAACCTAATTTTTCCTGAGATAAACCTCACTGGATCATGATACAGTATTCTGTTAAATACTGCTGGATATGATTTGCTAATATTGTCTAAAGATCTTTGCATTTATGAGGAGAGAGGAAAAAATGGCAGTCTGATAGAGTCCTCCCACCGCACTGCTCCCAGGGAAGGAGGTGAAAAACGCCAGTGGCTACCTGCGAGCACGGACCGCTCACTCCAAAAACAGCATTGTGAACTACAGAGAAACAATGAGGAATGCCCAGCCCAAGAAAATAGGTACAAAATTTTCACAAAGATCGGAGAGTGTACAGAGCACAATAGAGCCCAGAGCGCGGGAAGGACGCGCTCACCAGGTCGGCACGGCGCGACCTGCCCCGCAAGCGGTTACGCACCTCCCCATCCACTCAGGCAGGGACAAGCCCAGAGGTGGAGCAAAGCGGTTGTGCAAGGCAACAGACCCTGTGGAGAGAAAGCAATTGCGAGAGCCAAACACAACTCTCAGCTGCAATATACAGAGACCGCGCAGGGCTGGGGAGGAACCGGGCAGGGACTGAGCGGAGATACAGCTTCCCGGGACAGTGCGCGGGAACCCACAGGCCGGCACTGCGCCACTAGAAATCAGCGGGACTGGGCCCAAGAGTTTAACCGAGAGCGGGACACGCCCTTAGAGGCTGCTAGCAACTGCCGCTGCGGCCAGCGGACAAAAACTGCGCTCCTGGCGCGATCGGAACCCGGCTGTGGGCCAGGCTGGCGGCGGCCGCCATCTTTACAGCCGCCCGCGCGGAGCTGTGAGCCGCGTCTCTAGCTCCGCCCCGCCCCGGCCCGGCCCGGGGCTCTTCCACTGGGGCGAGACAGGCTTTGCCTGTGGTGGCCAGGGACAGCTGCATCCGTGGGTTCCAGGTGGGACGAGATCCCGGAACTGTAGCGGCAGGACCTTTATGTATTGGAAACAGTTTGCAGCTCGTCCATCTGGTTCCACTACCCCGGCTCTGGCCTCCGACAAGTCCGCTATGTGCTGGTCCTACTGCCCGCCCTTCAGGTCCCAGCCCTCCTGTACTCCAGAGATCAGTCATTTTGAAGGGTGCTGGCTATAGTGACTCATTTGGTATAACTGCTGGTTCTCATGACAACCAAATACCTCAAGAGCCACAGGCTGAACCAGAGCAGCTCGCCATAACCCTGCCCACTTCATTAGGGAATTTGGCGCCATCCAAGAGCGCTTCCAGCGGCCACTACTCCCCCCTCCCCGTGGGAACATCCCCCCAGTGGAGACTGCTGGGGATAGAGACGGCCACCCACCTCGCCTTGGGGTCTAGTGGTGGAAAAGTGGTGCACAACTGGAGATCCCCCATCAACCAGTATCACGCGGAGACGCACATCAGAAGGGCAGAAACACGTGGCTAGATAAGCAACCTCTGAGCTGTGTAGAATTTTCCCAATTCAGCTCTCACACTGCAGCCAAAAGAAATTGTGTTTCTACCTGCACCTCAAGAGAAGCAGGGTCAAAGTAAACCCTAGGAGCTACAAGGCCCCTCCCAAAGCATGGGGCTTTTGCATACCCAAACTGGGGGATCAGAGTCTGCCACGGGCATAACAGAATACCTAGCTACTAGGGAGCTGTGGATTCATATCCCTAAGTACAATTCACTAGCTTAGAGCTCAAGCTGGGAGGACAATCTCACCACACTCCACCAGGAAGAGGAGAAGACAACAGGCCAGAGATAACCCAAGATCAACCAAACTTGCCAAAATACACCTAAGGCAATACAGGCCACTACTCCTCTCCCTGGCTCTGCCAAGGAATGAAAATCGTGGGCCTGGAGACAGGGACATAAACTAGCTCTAACACCCCCAGCTCTCGACCAAGAGGCCAGATGAGAAAAAACCAGTGAAAGAACTCAGGGAACATGAAAAATCAGAGTGAAAACTCACCCCCAAAAGAAACCGTAAGTTCCTCAGCAATGGATACCAACCCAAATGAAATGGGTAGAATGACAGAAGAGGAATTTCAGTTATGGATTATAAGAAAGCTCAATGAAATTCAAGAGAAAATTGAATCCCAGCGCAAAGAAACCACAAGAAAAATGCAAGAAATGAATGAAAAATTCTCCAAAGAAATAAAAATATTATGGAAAAATCAAATAGAAATCCTAGAAATGAAAGAAGCATTCAAGAATCTACAAAACACAGTGGAAAGCCTTAAGAATAGTCTGGACCATGCAGAGGAAAGAATTTCAGAGCTAGAAGACAACTCCTATGCGCTAAATAAATCAGTCAAAGAGAAAGAACACAAAAAAAAGAGACATGAAAAAAGCATACAAGAAATGTGGGATTATGTAAACAGACCAAACATAAGGATCACAGGCATCCCTGAGGGAGAGGAAGAAAATTCACGTGGGATGGAAAATCTATTTGAAGGAATAATACAGGAAAATTTCCATGGCTTAGCCAGATATCTCATTATCCAAATACAAGAAGCACACAGGACTCCTGGGGGAGTCAACGTGAAAAGGCATTCACCACGTCACATAATTATTAGACTGACCAAAGCAAACACAAAACAGGCACTCCTCAGAGCTCTGAGACGAAAAGAGCAGGTAACCTATAAAGGGAAACTGATCAGATTAACTGCAGATTTCTCAGCTGAAACCTTACAAGCCAGAGGGAATGGGGAGCCATCATCAGTCTCCTAAAACAAAACAAAGGCCAACCCAGAATTCTCTATCCTGCCAAACTAAGCTTCTTATACGAGGGAGAAATAAAGACCTTTCCAGATAAGCAATCACTGATAGAATTTGCGAAATCCAGACCGGCCTTGCAAGAAGTGCTTAGACCTACATTATACACAAAACAGAGCAACAGACACCCACCTATGTAAAACTATGCAAAAGCTAAAACCCCAGAAACCAGATTCCACAATGATGCAAGAGGTAAAACAAAAGACACCACCCAATAGAATAATCAGAAATTTACCCCAAATATCAATTCTCTCAATAAATGTAAATGGCTTGAACTGCCCATTGAAGAGACATAGGCTGGCCGAATGGATTAAAAAATACAAATCAAGTATCTGTTGTCTCCAGGAAACACACCTTACACAAAAAGACACATTCAGACTGAAGGTGAAAGGATGGAATACAATTTTCCAGGCTAATGGAAACCAAAAGAAATCCGGAGTAGCCATCCTCATTTCAGATGACATAAACTTTAAAGCAACAAAAGTAAAGAAGGACAAAAATGGACACTATATAGTGGTGAAGGGAAAAATCTCACAAGAGGATTTAACAATCCTAAACATTTATGCACCCAACACAGGAGCGCCCAGGTACATAAAGCAAATACTGCTAGATCTAGACAACATAATAAACAGCAAAGCCATAACAGCAGGGGACTTCAACACCCCACTGACGGAACTGGACAGATCCTCCAAACAAAAAATAAACAAAAAAACAAAGGACCTAAACAGGACTCTACAACATTTGGGCCTAACAGATATCTACAGAACACTCCACCCAAATAACACTAAATATACATTCTTCTCATCAGTTCGTGAAACTTTCTCTAAAATTGACCACATCCTAGGCCACAAAACAGATCTAAACAAATTCAAAAAAATAGAAATCATACCATGTATCTTTTCAGACCACAGCGGAATAAAATTAGAAATCAATTCCAACACAAACTCATATCTTCATCCAAAAACATGGAAACTAAACAATCTGTTGCTGAATGACTATTGGGTCAAGGAAGAGATTCAAATGGAAATCAAAAGATTCTTCGAACTAAACAATAATGGGGACACAAGTTATCAAAATCTGTGGGATACAGCAAAAGCAGTCCTAAGAGGATAACTTATCGCCTTAAATGCCCACATCCAAAAGACAGAAAGGTAACAAATCAGTAAACTAATGAATAATCTTAAGGAAATGGAAAAGGAAGAGCAAAGCAATCCTAAAGCCAGCAGAAGAAAAGAAATAACCAAGAGCAGAGCAGAATTAAATGAAATCAAGAACAAAAGAACAATACAGAAGATTAATAAAATGAAAAGTTGGTTCTTTGAAAAGATAAACAAAATAGACAGGCCACTAGCCAGGTTGACCAGAAGCAGAAAGGAAAGGACCCTAATAAGCTCAATTAGAAATGAGAAAGGAGAGGTCACAACTGATACCATGGAAATACAAAACATCATCTTCTAACACTACAAAAATATCTGTGCCCACAAACACGAAAACGTGGAGGAAATAGACAAATTCTTAGAAACATACTACCTCCCTAGGCTCAACCAGGAAGAAACAGAATTTCTAAACAGACCAATATCAAGCACCGAAATCTAAGCAGTAATAAAAAATCTTCCAACAAAAAAAAGTCGTGGACCAGATGGGTTCTCTCACCTGAATTCTACCAAGCCTACAAAGAAGAACTGGTGCCTATACTGCAGAAATTATTTCAAAATATCCAGAAGGATGGAATCCTCCCAAACTCATTCTACGAAGCCAATATCACCTTGATACCAAAGCCAGGAAAGGACACAACAAGAAAAGAAAACTACAGACCAATATCCCTTATGAATATAGATGCAAAAATTCTCAATAAAATCCTTGCAAACCGATTTCAAATGTACATCAAAAAAATAATTCATCACGATCAGGTGGGTTTCATTCCCGAGATGCAGGGATGGTTCAACATATGCAAATCTATAAATGTAATTCACCATATAAACAAAAGCAAGAACAAAGATTATATGATCCTTTCAATAGATGCAGAAAAGGCTTTTGACAAAATCCAGCATCCTTTTATGATAAGAACTCTTAACAATATAGGCATAGATCGCGCATACCTCGAAACTATTAAAGCCATATACGATAAACCCACAGCCAATATCATACTTAATGGGGAAAAATTGAAAGCATTCCCCCTTAAAACAGGAACTAGACAAGGGTGCCCACTATGTCCACTTCTATTCAACATAGTACTAGAAGTCCTGGCCAGAGCAATCAGACAAGACAGAGGAATCAGGGGCATCCAGATGGGGGCAGAAGAGGTCAAACTTTCACTATTCGCAGACGATATGACATTATACATAGAAAACCCCAACGATTCAACCAAGAGATTACTGGAATTGATAAATGAATTCAGCAAAATCTCAGGATACAAAATTAATACACACAAATCCAAAGCCTTCATATATGCTAATAACAATAAGCCGAGAAACAAATTAAAGATGCAATACCTTTCACAATAGCACCAAAGAAAATGAAATATTTAGGAACATATCTAACTAAGGAGGTCAAAAACCTATACAGAGAGAATTTCGAAACACTGAGAAAAGAAATTGCAGAGGATGTAAACAGATGGAAAACCCTACCATGTTCTTGGATAGGCAGAATCAACATAGTAAAAACAGCTTTGCTACCTAAAGTGATTTACAGAATCAATGCAGTCCCTATCAAAATACCAACATCATTTTTTGCCGATCTAGAAAAAATAATTCTACGCTTCGTGTGGAAGCAGAGAAGACCCCATCTAGCCAAAGCAATCTTAAGCACAAAGAACAAATTGGGAGGCATCTATCTACCAGACTTCAAACTATACTACAAGGCTATAGTAACCAAAACTGCATGGTACTGGCACAAGAACAGAGATGTAGACCAATGGAACAGGACTGAGAACCCAAATATAAAACCAACCTCATACAGTCACCTCATCTTTGACAAATTCCAGAAAAATGTACACTGGGGAAAAGATACCCTATTCAATAAATGGTGCTGGGAAAACTGGATGGCCATAGGTAGAAGACTGAAACTGGACCAACACCTCTTACAAAAATCAACTCACAATGGATAACATATTTAAACCTAAGGCATGAAACCATAAGAATTCTAGAAGAAAACGTTGGAAAAACTCTTATGGACATTGGCCTAGGCAAAGAATTTATGAAGAAGACCCCCAAAGCAATCACAGCAGCAACAAAAATAAATACATGGGACCTGATCAAATTGAAAAGCTTCGGCACAGCCAAGGAAACTGTCACTAGAGTGAACAGACAGCCTACAGAATGGGAGAAAATATTTGCATGCTACACATCTGATAACGGCTGATAACCAGAATCTATACAGAACTTAGGAAAATCAACAAGAAAAAAATCAAACAACCCCATTAAAAAATGGGCAAAGGACTTGAACAGAAACTTTTCCAAAGAAGACAGAATAATGGCCAGCAAACATATAAAAAATGCTCAACTTCTGTAATCATCAGGGAAATGCAAATCAAAACCACAATGAGATGTCACTTAACTCCAGTGAGAATGGCTCATATCAAAAAATCTCCAAACAACAAATGTTGGCAGGGATGCGGACAGATAGAAACACTCATACACTACTGGTGGAACTGCAAATTAGTACAACCCCTATGGAAAGTAATATGGAGATACCTCAAAGAATTAAAAGTAGAATTACCATTTGACCCAGCAATCCCACTACTGGGTATTTACCCAGAGGAAAAAAAGACATTCTATAATAAAGACACCTGCACACAAATGTTTATAGCAGCACAATTCACAATTGCAAAGATGTGGAAACAACCCAGGTGCCCATCAATACCCGAGTGGATTAATAAAATGTGGTATATGTATACCATGGAGTATTACTCAGCAATAAAAAACAATGGTGAATTAACACATCTGGTATTATCCTGGTTAGAGCTAGAGCCCATTCTTCGAAGTGAAGTGTCACACGAATGGAAAAACAAGCACCACTGGTACTCACCATCAAATTGGTACTAACTGATCAACACTTACATCACACAGGGCAATAACATTCTTCAGGGGGTGGGCAGGCGGGAGGGGGGTGGAGGGGATGGGAAAACTCTTTCTGAATGGATGCAGGGAGCACAGTTTGGGGGATGTCCACGATTGTAGCTCTGATACAGGCAGTGCATGGGAAATATATATAACCAAAGTGTTGTACCCCCATAATATTCTGAAATTTAAAAAAAGAGAAATAAAAAAAAGAAAAAGCAAAAAAAAAAAAAAAAAAGAAAGAAAACATTTACCAGTGTAGAATTTACCACCACCTGTCCCACCCATATACCTATGAAGTCATTTTGAGACTTCAGTAGGTTGTTAAGAATTTCACATTCATCAGGGGAGGAATGAATAGTGGGCTGAATCTGTTGTCTGAGTAACAGAATACCAACTTTGCAGGAAGATAACACCTTCTGTGGTGTCCTTAACTGAATTCAGTGATAAACAGGAATGTGTACACACAAGGAAAAGAAGGTGAATTGATGTATGTGGTGATATTTTTCAAAATATATATGTTAGAGTTAAATATTATTAACATAATTTAATAATGAGGTGATTTATAATATTAGTAACAAAAATGTTTTATGAGGCAGTTGAGAGACAACTTTGGCAGAACTGGCTGATTCCATACACAAACTATCTCGGTCTGAGATTTCACTAGGGATTAACTCACATTGTCACATTCATTTAGAAGACAAGGTCCAGGATTCAAAGAAGTAATTAAGTCAGATCACAAGCCAAGTATGTATGAAATTTAACATGTCAATCATTCATCTAGAGCTGGTTCGATAATATAAAGTATTTTGGGATACTAGTTTCAGTGGACAGCTTTCTTTTATATTTTCCTCATGATTAGTTTTATTACAATTTTATTATCTTTATAATGCACTTATTTATTAAACTGGGGCTTTTATTCTGCCATTTTTCTTATAATTACATATATATTTTCTTATAATATGTACTGTTAGGAAAGTTGAGGATTATACATCATTCTTCATAGAAGTTGAGAGAATATTTTCCTGTTGAACAGTATCTGATTTCTCTATTGCCATGGTGAAGCAAGCCAGACTAAATCAGAGGATAATATCTAATGGAATGTTCCAGAACATAGTCTCATTTCTTATCTTCACTTTTGTTACTTGATACAGAATCTGTGTATACTTTTTTCATGGATTTCAGGTTAAGTTGTACAGAAAGACTGTTATACTGTTCTCCAAAATGCAAATGTTTTAGGTTAATTTACAAACCTTTTTGCAAGGTTAGTTTCCTTCATTGTCCTTTTATTTAAATTATATTGTAAAGGCATAGAAATATTCAGGTCACATATAGCATGCATGTCAAAATAGAGAATTATGAATATTATCCTGATCCTGCCCTTGTATTTTTATTGAGGTTTCATTCACATACCATGCAGTTCACCCATTTAAATGCTTAGTATATTCACAGAGCTGTGTAACCATCACAACAATCAATTGCAGAATATTTTCATCACTGTGAAAAGAAACCCTGTGTCCCATAGCCATCACCTCCACTCTCATCATATCCCTCCAACTTCCCCAGTCCTAGGCAACCATCTACCTTTTGTCTCCATAGATTTGCCTTTTCTGTACTTTTCCTATAAATGGAGTCATATAATACGTAGTCCTTTATGACTGGCTTCTTTCACAGAGCATAATGTTTTCAAGGCTCATCCATGGTATAGCATGTATCACTACTTCATTTCTTAATATTGCCCAACAATATTCTATTGTATGGCTATACCAGTGACCCATTCATCACTTGATGGACCTTTAGGTTGTTTCCATTTTTGGCTATAATGTATAATATTGCAATGAACATTCATTTACAAGTTATTATGTGAATGTACGTTTTTATTTCCCTGTCATTAAATATTATCCTCAGAGTTATTTGGTAGATTTCACCATCTTTCTGCCTTACTCATGCTGTCCTTGCTGCTTTTTCAGTTTCTGGTCATCTAGCCTCAATCATTCAGACCGGGTGCACAATTTCCCCTTCTTCATGAAGCTTTCTCTGACTTTTCTGACTTTCATTGATCTTATGCTTCAGCACTTGTTATACAGTCTGTGTAGAATAAGTTAGTCCTTCATTTTGTGTTGCTTGTATTTTTTTCATGAGCATTAATCTCCTTTAATTATAAATTTGCCTAAGGGAGGAATAATATCTGATATGCCTGTCACTTATCCTTATATAAATTGAAAATGTTATAGCTTTACAGTTGTTAGGGTAAACTTAAATACTTTATACCATACCAACAACTTCTTCTCTGTGAGATTGATGTAATAAAATTTTATTCTCAATGTACTTTAATCAATTAAATATAAAATGGAAACTACTTAATTTAATAGGAGAATTTTTCAATCAAATACTCATATCTTTCTCACTATAAAAAAGAAAATTTAAGTTAGCGTTCCTCATGTAGCCAGAAGTGGGCTTTGTAGATTGATACTGCTTTACCAACTGAAGAGCTCTGGGTGTAGTCTTTCTGATCTGCCATGCCATACAACATTAATCTGCTCATCAGAGTGCCTGCTAATGCAGCCCAAAATATAGAGTGCCTGGGAACGAATTGATCCAGGCACCTTGATTTAGCAATACAGTCCAGTATTTTCAGGTCAGTGGCTTTAGACTGCCTCTGGTGGTCATGTCAGTTCCATACAACTCAATCCTGGAAGTGCTCTGTGCATTGCAGTACATGATAATTTCCCAATGAGTACTACAGAGAGAAATAAGCTATGAATTCTTATAAGTGGACAAAAGTACTGCTGGCTATTGGAATTGGTGACAGTTCTAGGAAGTACTAGGGATATATTTTGGACCTCAGGCTTCCTATTTGATGCCACTTTCAGTTGTGTGAAGAATGATTCAGTGCAACTGTAGGACACCAGTTCCTTGGACATGCCACCTGTCTAAAATATAAAATTTAATTAGAACATAAAATAATATATAATAATGTTAATAGTAAATATTATATATCACTCACTCTGTGCCTCGTACTTTAGGCATATTCCCCAATTTAATCCTTTCAACATCCCAGTGAGGAGGATACTATTATTCTCCCCATTTATAGATGAAGAAACAGACATTAATTTGACCTTTTTGCTCGAGTTCACATACCTAGGAATGGTGGAGCTTGTATTCAGACCCAGGTCTTCTGGACTCTGTGTAGATCCTGCCTTTCAAATTATTCCATGAAACATGTGGTTATCATCTAAAGCATCAACCCCACTGAGCCCTGTGGGTAAAAATAAAAACATGCTCCCCTCGCTCTAGTGGAAGCTGGAGGGTGCTGTGCCCCTGTGTAGTGGTACATAGAATTCTAGCTTTTTTTTCCCCTTTTCCCTGTATATTGGGCTCAGAGAGTACACTGTGTCTCTATATGAATATAGACAGTTACCATTTACCAACTAGCATCTGTCTTCTTTCTCTTGTTTAAAAAAAGAAAAAAAAAAGCATGGTCATATGTAGTCAACAAGGCATGGCTTTTACATGGTTGGGTAGATTAAGTGGGCTTTTTAACATGGCTTATCCTTTGGTGTGTTTAATTTTGAGGAATAACAGTCACCCTCATAGCTTAAGATGACACTTTAAAAATAAATTCTCTCCTAGTGATGACTTAAGCCCTGCCACTCGATGGGAGCATCAGCAGAACCATAGGATCATATTTGGAAATGACATTCCCTATTGCACTTTTGATCCTGTTTATTTTTAAATTTTCTTTTTCTTTCCCTGAAAAGGAAACACGATAGTTAGTATTAGATGTTGAAAGTGTACAAGTTGCCTTGTTACAACAAAAGTAATTGTGCACATGAAAATAAAATAAATTGAAATTACAGTAGAAGTGGTGCTGCTTGGAATATAAAAATATAAATGCTTATCATAACATAATTTTCTATGTTTTCCCATTTTGACAATTTTGTAAATTTGAGTATTTATCTGACATGATATAATTTGAAAACAAGAATAGTGTATTTTCATCCTAGACCAGGGGTTGGTAAACTTCTGTGTAAAGGATCAGGTAGTATATTTTAGGATTTGTGAGCCAGAAGATCCCTGTTGCAACAACTCTACTGTGCAGTTACAGCACATAAGTAGCTACAAATAATATGCAGAATGAAGGGATATGTCTGAGTTCCAATAAAATTTAGCTACAAAAACAGGTGATGGGCATATTTATACTAGATTATCATTTTTTAACAAAAAAGAATGTGTTAGCCTAAAAGCAATATTTTCTATATACTGCATTTTCTGTATCCATTCATGCACTGATGGAAATTTGGGTTATTTCCAAACGTAATTTTTTTAAATTCTTTGTTTTAGCTACAAGAAGCACAGGATCAACTGAAACAGACTGGAAGATGTGTTGAAAAGCTTCAAGACCACAGGAAAAAGTACAATTTAAAGCAGCACAAAAAATGACTTGAGAATTATAAAGCAAATAAGCATTATAGTTTGAGAATTTTATCAGTTATGATAATAAGTATATCTGTGTGAAGCTAAGGAAAAATTTCAGCTTTCAGCTATTTTGAAATGCATACTTGTACATTATTTCTAAATTTTGCACATCTTCCATGGACACAGCTAGAAAAATGATAGAGTTGCCAAATCATCTACTTTTCAAATCTTTAAGAATTTATGTAATTATACCTTCAGATGTTTGTTCAGAAATTACATGATATTTTAAAAAATTATCTGAGATTATTTTAAAATATATATTTTAGGCTCAAAATAGAAAATTCAAAATT
Organism: Daubentonia madagascariensis; assembly: GCA_023783475.1. NCBI lineage: Eukaryota > Metazoa > Chordata > Mammalia > Primates > Daubentoniidae > Daubentonia > Daubentonia madagascariensis. The sequence goes on along the minus strand of JAKFHU010000877.1, from coordinate 69,008 downwards.
AAAAGCTACCACCAAAGAGCAAGCAGACAAGTTTGAACAACATGAGAAACACCTGTTAAGTGCAAGTTCAGTAAGTCAATCTCTTACTTTCTGTCATACCGAAAAGGAATTTTATTTCCCTCATAGTACAGGTTGAGTATCCCTCATCCAAAATGGTTGGGACCAGAAATGTTTTGGATTTTGGAATATTTGTATATACATAATGAAATATCTTCAGGATGGGATTCAAGTCTAAACACAAAATTTATTTGCTACTTACATGCCCTATGCACAAAGCCTGAAAGTATTTTTATATAATATTTTAAAATAATTTTGTTAATTAAAGATTTTTTTTTGAGACAGATTCTCACTCTGTCACCCTGGGTAGAGTGCAGTGGCATCATCATAACTCACTGCAACCTCAAACTCCTGGGCTCAAGCGATCCTCCCGCCTCAGCCTCCTGAGTAGCTGGGACTACAGGTGCACACTATGACACCCAGGTAATTTTTCTATTTTTTAGTAGAGACAGGGTCTCACTCTTGCTCAGGCTGGTCTCAAACTCCTGAGCTCAAGCAATCCTTCCGCCTTGGCCTCCCAGAGTGCTAGGATTATAGGCATGAGCCACCGTGCCCGGCATGAAACAAAGATTTGAGTGTGTTTTCACTGCAACTTGTCACATGAAGTCAGATGTAAAATTTTCCACTTGTGGTGTCATGTTGGCACTCAAGAAGATTAAGGTCTTGGAGCATTTTGGATTTCAGGTTTTGATATTATGGTGCTCAATTTGTAGTATAGATTCTCTTTGACTTAAATGGGGTTACAACACAATAAACCCATTGTAAGTTGAAAATATCACAAGATGACAATGCATTTAATATATGTAACCTAATGAATATCATAGCTTTGCCTAACCCACATTAAACATTCTCAGAATGCAGAAATTAGCCTACAGTTGGGTAAAATCATCTAATACAAAATCTATCATAAAATAAAATATTGAATGTCTCACATACAACATATTGCTAGCCTGAAAAAAGATCAAAACTCAAAATTAAAAATACATTGAAATTGGGATAGTGTCATATCATGGTAAAGTCAAAAAATTTTAAGCTGCACCATCATCATTATGTCAAAATTGTAATGGTTTCACACCATTATAAAGTCAAAAAATTGGAAGTTAGACCATCATAAGTCAGGGATTATCTCTATTTTAGAATATTTTATACAATATGAAAAGTCTCATTGATAAAAATATTTATTGTATTTATAATGATAGTACTTACTAGGAGTAATGCAAGTCCCCTCAGAAATGGACTTACTTAGAAATGGACTTAATTCCTAAAATTAATGATTTGGATAGTAAGATTTTAATAAAAAGATTATAATAGTATAAAAACAATATTACGTGTGTATGTGTATGTATATGTGTGTGTGTGTGTGTGAGATATATACATGTATCTTGCTTATCCATTCACCCATTGATGGACATGTTGGTTTTCCAAGTGTAAATTTATTTTAAATTTTTTGTTTTAGGTGCAAAAATCCCTGGAAGATCAATTGACAGAGGACATAAGATGGAAAAAGCAGATGGAAGACCACATGCAAAAGTACAATTAAAAGCAGCACACAAAATAACTTGCATATTTATAAAGGAAATAAGTGTAATATGAGATCATATCAGTATGATAATAAGTACATCTGTGTGAAGCCAAGGAAAAGTTTTAGCTTTAAGCTATTTTGGAATGCATGCCTTTTGTACATTTTTTCAAAAGTTTGCCCATTACCCACAAAATACAGCTAGAAAAATGATAAAGTTGCCAAATTATCTGCTTTTCAAATCTTTAAGAAATTATGTAATTATACTTTCAGATGTTTGCTCAGAATTTACTTGGTATTTTAAAAATTTAACTGTGATATTAAATATTTTAAAATATACATTTTAACCTTAAAATTGAAAATTCAAAATTAAAAGCAAGCATCAAAAAGGCAATGGGCAACATTGAGCAGTATGAGAAATATCTGTTAAGTGCAAGTTCGGTAAGTCAATATCTTACTTTCTGTCATACTGAAAAGGAATATTATTCCTGTAGTAGCACAGCTTGAGTATCCCTTATCCAACATGCTTGGGATAAGAAGTGTTTCAGATTTTGGGATATTTGTATATATACAATAAAATATCTTGAGAGTGGGATCCAAATCTAAACACAAAATTTGTTTATGTTTCATAAACACCTTATGCACAAAGCCTGGCAATAATTTTATATAATTTTTTAAAATAATTTTGTGCATGAAACAAAGCTTTGAGTATGTTTGCACTGCAACCTGTCACATGAAGTCAGATGTGGAATTTCCCACTTGTGGTGTCATGTCCACATGCAAGAAGATTAAGATTTTGATCATTTTGGATTTCAAATTTTCAGACTCAGGATGCCCCACCTGTAGTATAGATGCTCCTTGACATACAATGAGGTCATGTACTGATAATCCACTGTAAATTGAAAATATCATGAGACAAAAGTGCACTTAGAACACCCAACCCACCTAAGCTACTGAACATTATAGCTTAGTCTAGCTTATCTTAAACATTCTCAGAACACTTACATTAGCCTAAAGTTGGATAACATAATCTAACACAAATTCTACCTTACAATACAGTATTGAATAACTCATGTACCACATATTGCTAGCCTGGGAAAACATCCAAATAAAAAATTCAAAACATATTGAAATTGAGATGGTGTCACACTATTGTAAACTCAAAAAATTTTAAGTTGAATCATCATAATTATATCAAAATTGCAATGGTTTTATGCCATTGTAAAATTGAAAAATTTTAAGTCAGGTCCTCACAAGTCTGGGACTATCTGTATGTAAGAGTGTTTTAGACAATGTTAAAAGTCTCATTGATAATATATTTATTGTATTCATATTGATATTACTTGCAACTAGCAGTCCAAGTCCTCTTGACTTTATATAAGAAACTGACTAAATTCATAAAATTAATGATTTGGGTATTAGGATTTTAATAAAAAGATTATCATAGCCTAAAAACAATATTTTATATTGGCCACATTTTTAAAATCTATTCATCCATTGATGGACATTGAGGTTATTTCTATGTTTTTCCTATTGAAAATAATGCTGCTGTGAAAATTAGTGTACAACTCCCTGAGTCCCTGCTAATATTTTGTAATATATTTTAAAATTCTAAGTAGAGATTTGAGTAATGATTCTAGAATTCTAAAATTCTCTTGTAATCTAAACCCTTCAGAGAGATTTTGAGAATAAATTGCTTTTAATGTTGTAATTTGTATTCCCCAACAAGAATGGATACTAGGTCATTATGCAAGATTTTTCCTGCCAAGAAAAAGGCAGAAACAGCTGCTCCAGCAGGGCACTACAAAGTTACATAGTGCTCCTAGCATTAGAAGTTCAGAAACTAATTTTTTCCCTTTCACTTGTGTTCATCAATTTTTCCAAGGCTTAAAAGTATGATCTCAGAAAAGACTGATATATATTCCAGGATACTATAATAATCTATTGATATGTAGTGAAAACCATATAACTGTTTACCAGGCAGAACAGGATTCTCCTGTCATCATGCTTTCCTTTGTAGGAATGAAGATCAGATCATTGCATTGTGAATATTAAATTGCAGCAATGAGACTGATACTCCTACTAACTAGTTTCTTTAAATCACGATAGGGAGATTTAATTCTATTATACAGACATACCTACTAGGGAAACTAGAACATTGTTGTTGACTGGCCTTTCTCATAGGTTCTATATAAATTAGTCCAATTTTATTAGCATACTTTTCACACAAGTGACATGACAATATATTGATCAGGAGTCTTCTGTGAGCAGGAGTGGCAGGATACAAGCCCTAAATATGTGTCTTACAAGACTATGTTAAGGCACCAAAAATTGAAAAATTTGTAAGAATACTCAAGACCTATTTAGCTTATTGAAAAACAATAAGGGATTTTTCTGTTCATATTATAATTATTTAAAAATGTATACTTTCAATTTTTTTTAAGACACAAGCATCATCTCTAGAACACTTGGAGCATATTGATTCCATAGGAACTCAGATGGAACTCAGTGTTACATATCTGGAATCTAAAATCTCCACAATAGAAGATTCTCAAGAAGATTTTGATGAAACCACATTTAGAAGATAAAAGGAACTCTATCTAAAAAAATTAAAACTTAGAAAATCCTCATCCAATAAACTAAGAGAGTAAGTCAAAACAGAATCATAGAAAATAAAGTTAGCTCACTAATTTGCTTGAAAAGCATGAGTTTTAATGAGGGAGACTCGAGATTAGTTGGAAGTGTAAACCAACAAGATAATATGATTTTGGAAAATGATGTTTGGGAACTTACCTTTGAAATATTGCATTAGGACAGTTTATGTCTGTCTCCCTTTTTTTTTGATTTTATGTAGCTTTTTAAAAATGTAATATTATAATGTCATTAACCTGATCTCTTAGTCCTTCAGCTAGATATGTTTGAAGGTTTATAATTTAGACAGTGATATTGTTAAAGTGCTTGCCAGCATTACCCTAAGTAGAAATATTAATGAGTTTAACTACTTTTTGGAAGATTGGAAATTAAACCAAAACAGTCAAGTACTACTACTACTCTCTCAGCATATTCTGGCACTTGGTAAATTAACTTTCCTTGATTGCGATCTTTGGTATTGTCACTAGTGGGCACTTTGAGACAAACTATCCTGGGTACTTTTCCACTCTACATACAGGCATACTTGCGAAATATGGAGTGATTAACATAGGAATGACAGGATAGATAATTCACAAAGTGGTTAAAAATAACAACTTACTCAGCCTGAGGATCAGGTGTATGGAAGACAGAAAGGACAAGTCCCACCTCTGATGCCTGGGTAAAAATGTTAGCAGCTAATTTTCATTGGAGCTGTTTAAGTTCTTTTTGATCACCAGCTCAGCTCTCTCATTCTCCCCTAGAAGTTGTTGCTCTAAATTATTCCTTAGTGCCAAATACTTACTTTTTCCCAGATAATGGGTGAAATGTACAAGGGTGGTGAAAGCAAGTGCTTCACAATGTCTTTGAGGGATTTCTTTTAAATCTCTCAACTGATTTACTGAATAAAAGTGTTTCTAGCCTTAAGGTTTAATATTTTATTGTATATATTTAAGGAGTACAACATGATGTTTTAACACATTTACACATAGTGAAATGGTTATTATAGTCAAGCAAATTAACATATTCATCATCGCACATAGTTACTCTTTACATACAACTATTTCTAATGGCATCCTCTGGAATCTTATAAGCAGAGACATTCTAGAAGGCAGCAAGTGTTGCCTGTTAAGTGATACATCATTGATAGCCATTTATCTCCCCTCCATACTTTGTTTGAACTACTTGCTTATTAGAAATTTCTTGAGAAATAAATGTACTTCTATAAAACGATTTTAAAACTATGATTGCAAACAGTAGCCATGCTCTGACATATTTGCAGTGTTAAAACACTGTTTAATGGGAAATTTTCCTTACTCATGGCAACTTTTTAATTTTAAAGTGCAAGTCATCTAGGAATAATTAAGGAAAAATGAAATACTAACCACTTATTTTTGCAATTTTCATAGAGCTCATCAGAATCTAGCAGAGGTCAGGACCAAACTGCTTGAGGAGAAACACAACAGTTCTTAATGTACTGGTCCTACTGTGTGGCTAGTCCTGCATTGTTGTCTGTGGACACTTAGATTACTCTGGGACATAGTTTGAAGGCTACTAATTATGATGGAATCCTCCCAATTAGCTAAAATTTGCTGATTTTATGTAAGGGCATACCATCAAATAGCATTGCATGCTACAGAGAAATTTTTCATTAAAGGAAGAGTCAGTCAATGCGACAGAATTCATTGTTGTCTTATTTTAAGAAATCGCCACTGCCACCTCAACCTTCTGCAACCACCTCCCCAATTAGTCAGCAGTCATTGAGACAAGATCTTCCAACCAGAAAAAAGACTGCTACCTCTGAAGGCTCAGATGATTGTTAGCATTTTTAGAAACAAAGTTACTTTTTAATTAAGGTATGTACATTGCAGTTTTTGACATAATGCTATGGCACTCTTAATAGATTATAGTATAGTGTAAACATAAACTTTATACGCATTGGGAAATGACAAAAATTGTGTGACTTGCTTTACTACAATATTTACTGTATTTTGGTTGCCTGAAACCAAACCTACAATATATCCAAAATATGCTGTAATTTAATTTAGTCTTGATTTTTCTGTGATGGGTTGTTTTTATCCCATCTCATGGACAGAGGGGCTTCAGATTAGCAAAAGACACTTTTAAAGAGAGAAAATTAAAGTGCTATGGAACTATATAATCAATACCTCATTTTGGTTCATTAGTCAAGGAGCAAACTTCCTTAGAGCAGGCTATTCAAGGTGCGTGCTTGGATCACTCCATCCTTCTGAGGGAAATGACCAGTCCCACAAACCCTGCTCTAATGGAGCAACCCATGCCTGCTCTGTTCTTGCCCTGGGGCTACAGATGATTGGTTGAAAAACAGCACCAAACTCAAGAATGACTAATCTGTATAAACTGATCAATGGGATGTGAGGTGCATTCTTTGAAAGTTAATCCCACATAAGGGCAAAAGTAATTAATTTTTTTCTCTGAGAAATTTGAACCAAAAATCTTAGGCTCTTTAACTGACTGGAGAAAAAATTAAAAGCTAAAGAGCAGACATAGAGAAGTCAGAAAGTTTGAACCATGAGTAAGCTAGAGTCAGCAGAACATGAATTATGTACCAGAATTCTGAATAATTATTACTGTACAGGGGAAGATGAGAATAGTGAATGGTAAAGAACAGGAGAAGGACATTTGAGGGGCAGGAGGAGACACATGAGTGATGATGAAATTTTAGTAAACTGGCAATGATTAAAAAGGGTTAACTTTCTGTGAATTCATTGAATAATACACATATTTTGTGTACGTTTCTGTATATTTGATACATTAACTTAACAAACTAAAAACGTGAGTTGCTGTTTGCCAGAATACAGGAGCATAAGAGGGATTATAGACAGAGAGAGAAACATAAACCAAGGAACAGATGATAAATAGCAAGGGCCTTACTGGAAACTTCAAAGAACATGAACAGATATGAGAGGATACAAAACAGTAAAATTTGGCTAACCATTCACTTCTCAGCACACCATCTATTTTAAATGTTTCCTGCATATTTTCTTCCTTGGATGAAGAAAACAACGAAATTGTCAAAATGCCACTTTGTTTTAAGAATTGGGATCTTAAGATATATGAAGCTCAAATGAAGTCAAGTACAGCAAGTAATGGACATCAGTGTTCTCCCAATTTTTTATCATACACCTATCAGTAAATATTCTGTGACTGTGGCCTCTCCGTATTGATTTTGTGATTCATAAGTCTTATACATTGTACTGCTAATACCCAATATAAAGAGTTCATTATAAAACATATACAAAAATAAAAAATCTGTCTCCTCCTCAAACCTCATGTTGAAATCTGATCCCTAATGTTGAAGGTGGGGCCTAATGAGAGGTGTTTGGGTCGTGGGGGTTGATCTTCTATAAATAGATTAGTGCCCTAACTGGGAGTGAGTTACTTCCCACTTTTAGTTCCCTGGAGGGTTGGTTGTTAAAAACTGCCTGACATCTCCCCGCTCTCTCTCTTGCTTCCTCTCTCAGGATGTGATCTGCATGCACTTGCTCTCCTTCACTTTCTCCTATGAACAGAAGCAGCCTGAGGCCCTCACCAGATGCAGATGCACAATCTTAAACTTTCTAGCCATCAGAATCATAAGCCAAATAAACCTTTTGTTCTTTGCAAGTTACTCAGACTCAGGTATTCCTTTATAGCAACACAAAATGGACTAAGACATTATTTCAGGAATAATGGGGATTTTGAATGTGAGGGGGATGTCTGAGTGGTGATTTAATTTTGTTTCTTAATCTAGGTCATAATTAAAAAGTGTTTAGCTGGGCACAGTGGTACATATCTGTAGTCCCAGCTAATTGGGAGGCTGAGGTGGGAGGATCCCTTGAGCCTAGGAGTTCAAGGCCAGCCTGAGTAACATAATGAGACCCTCATCTCTATTAAAAAAAAAAATTTAAAAATCTATTTTTCAAAATTTTAGCTCTCTGTTGATTTCATTGGGCAAAACATTGATATTTGGTGTACTTGTCTAAATATTTGATACATCAAAAATGGGAATTTGAGAATGAAGAGTTTTGGCATACCTCAAGTCACAGCCTCTACAGGGCAATCCTGGTAAGAACAGTTTTTAAAAACTACCATGCATGCTTTCCTGGAAAGACCGGCAGGGAAGAAAAATTATCTGGGCTGTTGAAGAACTAACAATGGAGCAAATAAGGGAGCTTGCAAGTTAGCCTTTCTATTCACCTAAAACAAACAGGAGGTGCACCTGATGCTACTACCATAAAAGTGAGTTTTTTAGACAATGTGTAAGAAGCCAAATAAATCTTTTGCATTAGATATCTTCTCTGTATCAGCAGAAGCTGAATTATGCATGAAGATAATGGCAACTGAAATGAAGAAAGCTTAAAGAAAAAGAACAAAAAACCTAGGGTACCAGGAAGATGCAAACAGATCTACTCTTGCTTAAATGACACTGATAACATGTACATTTACAGTTAAGCAATTAAAGAGTATGTGAGTCAGGAACTTTGAAAAACAGCACTTCTGGTTTCAGTTGTGACATTTAAAAAGCTTAGATGTCATCATTCTCACAACAGGAAAAAGCAGAAAAACTGAAAATCAATAACTTTTTTGGACTCATTAGAGAACTCGGATTTTAGTACAAAAGCCCACAATGAAATATGGTGATACAGGTGAATCCAGAGAGTCATGGCTGAGGTCTGCTTACCTGCAGCAGAAGCTGCTAGAGCCACAATCTGATAAGAACTCTTAAGTGTTAACTTTGACAAATTTCTGGAGAGGAAGTGTTAAAAGGGAAAACATCTGTTTTCTCTATTCATGCAACATTTCTGACAGGAAATGTGTAGGCACTTTCCTCACATTAAGCAATTCTCCAACTCTCCAGGCACCAATGGGCATCCTTCAATTCAATTATTACACTAACTACCTGGAGTCAGCACACACTCCACAGGCTGAGGGTTCAAACCCACAATATTGCCCTCTACTTCACATGCCATGTGCAAGACACAGGTTGTGACCATACTTCTGATCAACCAGCTATATATAAGTCAGCAGTTACCATGACCCATCCCTCAGTTTTGGTAATTTACTAAAATGGTTCACAGAACTCAAGAAGGCATTTTATTTATGATCACTGGCTTAGTATAAAGGATACAACTTAGGGATACTCAAATAGAAGAGATGCATAAGGCAAGGTATGTGAGAAGGAGCTTGGAACTTCCATGCATTCTCTGGGTATGTCACCTCCTAGCATCTCAATGAATGTATTCACCAGCCCAGAAGCCCTCTGAACCCCATTATTTAATGTTTTTATGGAGATTTCATTATGTAGCATGATTGATCAAATCATTGGCTGTTGGTAACTGAATCCATTTTCCAGCCCCTCTCTTTTCCCTGGAATTCTGGGGATGGGGCTAAAAGTCTGAATGCTGTACTCACATGTTTGGTTCCCCTGACAACTAGCCCCCACCCACCAAAAGTCACCTTATTAGCATAAATTCAGGTATGGTTCAAAAGGACTTATTACAAATAACAAAAGACATTCTTCTCACCCTATCTTTCAGAAAATTTCAAAGGTTTTAGGAGCTGTTTGCCAGAAACTGAGGGTGAAGGCATAATATATATTTCTTGTTATATCACAATGTCACACGTGAGAACTAATGTGAGAGAGAGAAGCTACTAGGGACCTAAGTCATAGGGTATCCCCTAAACTTTTGTGGTTGTTACTTCCAGGAATCATACTGGGATTTCAGAGTGACTAGCAGAGAAATATTCCCATACGGCTTTGTCAGGGCAAGGGCAAGGGTAACCATTGTAAAATGCCCAGAGTGGTCTACATAACCAGAGCCTTATCTCAACTGCAGGAACAACATTTCTCCCACCCCACCCCCCAAGCCTTCCTGCCTCATCTAAAGTGGACAAAAAGTACCACTGGTGGCGGGAACAAACTTGTGAAGTTCACAACCCACAGACCCAGGCCCAATAAAAGACTGAAGTTTAATTGTAAGAATGTAGAATGCTTCTGTTACGATTACTTCATTTTCACCCTGTTGGTAAGGGGAAGACTCCCACACTAGGGTTAGGAGAATATTTGAACACACAACACCAACATTGTGCAGATTAAATCAAAGCAATGTATTAGTCATACATACCCACAGCATAGAGAAGGAGAACACTGTATGACATGCATAGTTACATGGGACTTGCACTCAGAAAAAGACTGAACAAGCAGGGTCTGTGGATGGGATGGCTTTTCAGTATCAAGAGGATAAGGTGACCCCTGGTTCCTGTAAGGAGGTGTGATTGGCTTGTTTGAATAATTTTGTGGGCTTTCAGATATGCCACGGATAATGAAATTATTAGAAAATGAATTTAAAATAACTGCTTAGTTAATATGTTAAGGGCTCTAATAGAAAAAGCAGCAACAATCAAGGTTAGTTATAATATAACCAAAGATATGGAAATGTCAAGAAAGAATCAAAAGGAAATACTAGAAGTCAAAAGCACTGTTAAAAAAAAAAAGAAATAGTGAGGAATGGCTTTGTGAGCTCATCAATAAACTGTGCACAGCTGAGGAAAAACAAACAAAAATGTTAGGGAGCTTGAGGAATAGATCAGTAGAAACGTCTCAAACTGAAAGGCAAATAGAAAAACTGAATTAAAAAAATAATCCCCAAACTAGAGACTAATTTCAAAATATGTAACATAAACATAATTAGAATATCAGAAAGAGAAGGAGGAATAAATAAAGCAGGGAAAACTCATGCAGTAATAATAACTGACAATTTTCCAAAGTTAATGACTGACACTAAACCATAGATCCAGGAAACTTAATGAACAAAAAGATAAATACCAAAAAATCTATACCTAGGAATGATATATTCAAAATACTGAGACAAGCAAAAGAAACTTTTGAAAGAAGAGAAACAAGGGTTAAGTATTGATATGAACTTCTCATCAGAATTCACGCAAGCAAGAATAGAGTGAAATATTTAAAGAATTGGCTGGAACAAAATCACCATGCTAGAATCCTATACCCAGTGAAATTATACCTTTATAATGAAAGAGAAATACAGACCTTCTCAGACACTTAAAAATTGAAGGAATTCATTACCAGAAGTTGTTCTCTTGTAAGAATTCTTTTTGTAAAATTTCTCCAGAAAGAAAGGAAATTCTATAGGCAATGCACCCAACTCTACATAATTAAAAGAAGAGAACTGGGGAAGTAATAAATAAAATGAAATAAAATGTTATTTTTCTCATTATTTTTTATTAACAATAACATATAGTGCTTTATCTTACATTTATTTTATTATTTATTTTTTTTTTGTTTTGTTCTTTTTATTTCAGAATATTATGGGGCTACGAATGTTTTGGTTACATGAATTACTTTTGTACAGTTTGAGTCAAAGTTGAAGTGTGTCCATCACCCAGACAGTATGCACTGGACCCATTAGGTATGAATTTATCCATCCCTTCCTCCCCACTCCCACCTGCTTGATTCCCATTGAATTTTACTACCATATGTACACAGGAGTGTTGATCGTTTAGTTCCAGTTTAATAGTGAGTACATGTGCTGTTTGTTTCTCCATTCTTGTGATACTTCATTTAGGAGGAGAGGCTCCAGCTCCATCCAGGTTGTTACAAAAGGTATTGGTTCACCTTTTTTATGGCTGAGTAATACTCCACGGTATACACATACCACATTTTATTAATCCACTCATGTATTGATGGGCACTTGGGTTGTTTCTACATCTTTTGAATTGTGAATTGTGCTGCTATTAACATTTGAGTGCAAGTGTCTTTTTTATAAAATGCCTCTTTTTCCTTTGGGTAAATACCAGTAGTGGGATTACTGGATCAAAATACATCTGACGAAGGACTAATAACCAGAATCTACAAAGAACTCAAGCGAATCGGCAAGAAAACATCAAACAACCCCAGAAAAAAGTGGGCAAAAGAAATGAACAGAAGCTTTTCAAAAGAAGACCAAGGGCCAATAAACATATGAAAAAATGCTCAACATCTCTAATCATCAGGGAAATGCAAATCAAAACCACAATGAGATATCACCTAACTCCAGTGAGAATGGCTTTTATCAAAAAGTCCCAAAACAACAGATGCTGGTGTGGATGCAGAGAGAAAGGAACACTTACACACTGTTGCTGGGACTGCAAACTAGTTTAACCTCTATGGAAAGTAGTATGGGGATACCTCAAAGAACTAAAAGTATGTTTCTTATTCTTAATTGACCTAAAAGATACTTATTTAAAGTAATAATAGGAATAATAGCAAAAGGGACAGAAGAGAGGGATCAGAGGTACCCCGATAAAAGCCATCTACATTACACACAAACTGATACAGTCCTTTGAAGGTAGACTTAGGTTAGTTTAAAATGTATATTGGGAAAACAATATGGATACTTACAGTTTCTAAGTAAAATGCTGAACAAACTGCAAAATCAAAAACTCTTCTCAGATCCATCAGAGAAGGGAAAACACAGGGCAAGCCACTGCCCCCAAAATTGGAGAGATCAACAGGTGAATACAGAAAATCATAACTTACCAGCGAAGCAGAAACTCACAAGTACCAACGTCCCAGATAACCAGTCATGGGGTAAGGAAACCTGAACTGTAATTGATGAACTACCAGAGGCTCAGTAATGACAGCTCTGAGAGTTAAAATCTCCAGAGGGATCCAGTCATAGGCAGACCCCCACATATTTCTAAGTTTTACCTTCAGGAGCTCTACCAGGTGCTCACAGGGAATATCAGAAAAAAATCTCCTCATGTTTCTGTCAGAGGGAAGGAGAAAAGAACCAATTTTAAGTACACCAGAGCATTCTGGTTTCCTTAATAAGGTCTGCCCTTAGAAGAAACTATTATATTTAACCAGACCTTAACCTGCTGGAGTTTCACCAGAGCCTAACTGACCTACAGAAAGGGAAATATCAACATCAGACTCCTCTAGCCTTTCATATGGAAAAAGGAAAGTACCCAACTCCAGCCCACTCTAGCCATCCTGTCTCACCTAATTGGGCAGGGGTGGAGACTGAGAAGCACCCCTGAAGTTCACAGAGGTACAGGCTACTAAAAGACTGAGATCATAACTGTAGCATGTTTCCCCTCCCCCCACACCTTACTGACATTATTTACACCAGTTCTTTTTACCCAGTGTATTATGTCTGGCTATCAAGAAAAAATTCTAAGACATACTACAAGGCAAAAAACATGGTTTGAAGAGAGAGAGCAACCACCAAAACCAAACAGATATGACAGAGATGTTTGAATCAACAGACCAGGAATTTAAAACAACTATGATTAATATGCTAAGGGGACTAATGAATAAAGCAGATAGTATGCAAGAACACATAGACAATGTAAGCAGAGAGACAGAAAGAGAGACACACATGAAACAAAATGTAAAATGGTGTAAGGTGTATCAAAGTATATCAATAGTAATGTTAAAAGTAAATAGAGTAAGCAATCTAATTGGAAGGCAGTAATTGTTAGACCAACTAAAAGTCAAAATACAACTATATTCTGTGTACAAGAAACATGTTTTAGGTTCAAAGATAAACAGACAAAAGGATGGAAATATATATACCGCGCAAACAGCAACCACAGCTGGAGTGGCTATAATAATATCAGACAAAATGGATGCTAAAGTTAGAAAGAAATGTTACTACAAATAAGAGGAATTATTCTAGAAATAAATTGGACTTAATCAATATTAAAACTTTCATGCTTTAATTTATTCTGAGTGCTAAGTATCCTTCAAATTTGCTGAATTTGTTTACTACTTCAACAGTTGTGTTTTGTCGGGGAAAGGATCTTTAGGGCTTTCAACATATAAAATCATGTCATCTGAAAACAGGTAGTTTACTTCTTTTCCAATTCATACGATTTCTTTTTCTTGTATAATTGCTCTAGGTAGAACTTCTAGCACTATATTGAATAGTAGTAGTGAGAGTAGGCATCCTTGCCTTGTTCCTGATATTAGAAGAAAAGTTTTCAGTCTTTTCCTATTGAGTATGATGTTAGCTGTGTGCTTTCCATATATAGATCTTATTATATTGAGGTATTTTTTTTCCTCTTATTTTAGAATATTATGGGGGTACAACACTTTGGTTATATATATTGCCCATGCACTGCCCATGTCAGAGCTACACTCATGGACACCCCCCACACTGTATACCCCACACCCATTCAGTAAGAGTTTTCCCATCCCCTTCAGCCCCCTCCTGCGTGCCCAACCTCTGATGAATATTATTGCCATGTGTGACATAAGTATTGATCAGTTAGTACCAATTTGATGGTGAGTACCAGTGGTGCTTGTTTTTCCATTCTTGTGACACCTTGCTTCAAAGAATGGGCTCTAGCTCCATCCAGGATAATATGAGATGTGTTAATTCACCATTGTTTTTTATTGCTGAGTAATACTCCATGCTATACATATACCACATTTTATTAATCCACTCGGGTATTGATGGGCACCTGGGTTGTTTCCACATCTTTGCAATTGTGAATTGTGCTGCTATAAACATTCAAGTGCAGATGTCTTTATTATAGAATGTCTTATTTTTCCTTTGGGTGAATACCTAGTAGTGGGATTGCTGGATGAAATGGTAGTTCTACTTTTAGTTCTTTGAGATATCTCCATATTACCTTCCATAGAGGTTGTACTAATTTGCAGTCCCACCAGCAGTGTATAAGCTTTCCTATCTGTCCGTATCCCCGCCAACGTTTGCTGTTTTGGGACTTTTTGATATGAGCCAATCTCACTGGAGTTAAGTGATATCTCATTGTGGTTTTGATTTGCATTTCCCTGATGATTAGAGAAGTTGAGCAATTTTTTACGTTTGCTGTCCATTATTCTGTCTTCTTTTGAAAAGTTTCCGTTCATGTCCTTTGCCCATTTTTTAATGGGGTTGTTTGATTTTTTCTTGTTGATTTTCCTAAGTTCTATATAGATTCTGGTTATCAGCCCTTTATCAGATGCATAGCATGCAAATATTTTCTCCCATTCTGTAGGTTGTTTGTTCACTCTAGTGACAGTTTCCTTGGCTGTAAAGAACCTTTTTAATTTGATCAAGTCCCATTTGTTTATTTATTTATTTTTTGCTGGTATTTTTCTTTTATTCTTAGTTTGTTGAGAGTTTTTATCATGAAAGGGTGATGATTTTTTCAATTTTTTTTCTCCATTAATTTAGATGATTATGTGGTTTCTGTCCTTTATTTTGTTAATGTGGTATATTGCATTGGTAGATTTTTGTATGTTGAATCATCCTTGCATCCCAGGAATAAATCTTACTTGGTCAAGGTGTATGATCCTTTCAATGTCCTGTTGAATTATATTGCTAGTATTTTGCTGAGGATTTTTGCATGAATTATCAACAGAAGTATTTGGTCTTGTTGTGCCTTAGGTTGAGTATAAAGGTTATGCTGGCCTTATAGAATAAATTTGGAGTGTTCTCTCATCTTCAATTCTTTGGAAGAGTTTAAGGGCTTAAGAAGGGTTAATATTAATTTTTTTCCTAAAAATAGTTGGTGGATTTTCTAATGGAGCCATCTGATACTGAGCTTTTCTTTGTTGGGAGGTTTTTTTTAATTACTGCTTCAATCTCCTTGCCTAGTTATACATATGTCCAGATTTTTTTATTTCTTCATGATTAAGTGGTAGTGGGTCACATATGTAAGGTATTTATCCATTTATCATAGGTTATCCAATCTGTTGGTATCTAATTATTCATAGTCCCACAATCCTTTTTATTTCTGTGACATCACTTGTAACGTCTTTTCTTTCATTTGTAATTTTAGCTATTTGACACGTCTCTCTTTTTTTCTTGGTCTAGCTAAGTGTTTGTTAATTTTGTTGATCTTTAAAATACTCCTTGTATCACTGATGCTTTCTATTATTTTTTTATTCTCTGTTTCATTTATCTCTGGTTTAGCCTTTATTATTTCCTTCCTTCTGCTGATTTTGGGGTTAGTTTGTTCTTCTTTCTTGAGTTCTTTCAGTTCTAAGTTAAGGTTGTTGATTTGAGATCTTTCTTCTTTTTTTAATGTAAGCATTTACAGCTGTAAACTTCCCTCTTCCTACTGCTTTTGCTGCATCCTGTAAGGTTTAGTATGTTCTGTTTCATTTTCATTTGTCTCCACATATTTTCTAAATTCCTTTGTGATTTCTTCTCTGATCTCTTGGTTAAGAGTGTGTTGTTTGTTTTCCACATATTTGTAGATTTTCCTGTTTTCTTTCTGCTATTGATTGCTAGCTTCATTTCATTCTGGTTGGAGAAAACAGGTTTTATGATTTCAGTTCTTTTAAACTTGTTAAGACGTGTTTTCTGACCTAAAATGTGGTCTATCTTGAAGAATGTTCCATGTGCACGTAAGAATGTGTGTCTGCTCTCATTAGGTGAAGTGTTCTGTATAAATCTGTAAGACTCAATCAGTCTATAGTGTTGTTCAAGTCTTCTGTTCCTTGTTGATTTTCTGTCTGATCATTCTCTCTATAATTCAAAGTGAGGTGTTGAAGTCTCCTACTTTTATTGCAGGTCTGCCTATACTTCCCTTCTGTCCTGTCAATGTTTATTTCATATATTTGGGTGGCATAATGTTAGCATCTAGCATCACTAAGTGTTAATAACATTTACTGAGTTAATTATTGTTATATTAATCTTCTTGACAAATTGACCATTTTTTCATTATATAATGTCTTTCTTTGTGTCTTTTGACAGTTTTTGTCTTAAAGCCTATTTTGTCTGATATTAATATGGCCACTCCTACTTGCTTTAGGTTCCCATTTACATACCATATCTTTTCCCAGCCTTGTACTTTTAGCCTACAGATCTGATGTTTATTATAGACAATGTAAAGTTGGACCTTGTTTTTAATATCCATTTAGCCAATCTATGTATTTTAACACACATGTTCAATCTGTTTTTTGATGACACAAATTAACCATTTTATATTGCATATCTATTAACATTACTTTCAGAATTTTTTGTAGGTCAAGTCCAGTGGTAATAAACTCCCTCAGGTTTTGTTTGTCTTGGAAGATCATCATTTCTCCTTCATTTTTGAAGAAGAATTTTGACAGATACAATATTCTATTTTGGAATTTTTTTTTCTTCTTCGTCTTTCAATACTTTGAAAACATCATCCCACTCCTTCTAACTTGGAAGATGTCTCCTGAGAAATCTGCTTATAATCTAATAGAAGCTTGTTTGTACATAACAAGTTGCTTTTCTCTTGCAGCTTTCAGAATTCTCATTATCTGTGACCTTTGACAGTTCGATTATGATGTGTCTCAGTGAATGTCTCTTTAGACTCACCATAGTTGAAGTTTTTTCAGCCTCTTGAACTTGTATGTCCATTTCTCTTCTCAGATTTGGGAAATTTGTAGCCATTATTTCTTTCAATAGGTTATCTGCCCCTTTTTCTCTTTCTTTTTCTTCCTGGACTCCCATAATGCCTATAATTTTCTACTTGATTCATGTCCCATAAGTCTCTTAAGCTGTCTTCATTTATCTTCATTATTTTTTCTTTATGCTTTTCTGCCTCAGTAATTTCAAAAGTTTTGTCTTTCAGTTTGCTTATTCTTTCTTCTACCTGCTCAAGTCTTCTGTTGAATCTCACTAGTAAATTTTCAATTTAGTTATTGTATTGCTCAGTTCCAATATTTGTTTGGTTCTTCCTCATAGTTTCTACCTCATTGTTGATAGTTTCATTTTGTTCTTACATCATTTCCCTGATTTTACTTAGTTTTTTATCTGTGCTGTCTTTTTAATTCACTGAACAACTTTATGATGGTAATTTCTAATTATTTATTTGGCAATTCATATGTCTGTTTCTTTAGGTTCAGTTTCTGGATATTTGTTTAGTCCCTTTAAATGTGTCATGGCTACCTGTTACTTTGTATGCCTTGCTATGTTTTGTTGTTGGAACTTCACCATTTAGAGGATCAGCCAACTCTCCCAGCCTTTGTGGTCTGATTTAGTACAGGCAGGATTTTCTCCATACTCCCTAGCTAGAGAGTCTAGAGAATTCTCAAGCCTTTTCTGGGTATGCAATGTCTCAAGGCATGTATATATAATCTCCCATTCAAAGAGATTACCAGTTTCTCCTCAGGAGCTCCACTTGGTGTCTGTATACAATATCGCAACCTCTCTGGTGCTGTAGTAAATTACAGTACTGGCACCCAACTAATGTCTACCTGTGGTACTGCAAATTCTGCTGCAAGGTTGATTGTCCTTTTTTCTTACAGAACCCCCAAATTGGTGCCCCATTCCTGTCAGTACTTGGATACAGACTATACAAAAAACCAGTCCCTTGGGCAGTTTCCCTAAAAGTCAGAATGTTGGAAATACACTGCTGGTGGGACTGCAATCTAGTACAAACTCTATGGATGGCAGCATGGATATACCTCGAAGAACTAAAAGTACAACTACCATTTGATCCAGCAATCCCACTACTGGGTATTTACCCAAAGGAAAGCAG
Organism: Daubentonia madagascariensis; assembly: GCA_023783475.1. Lineage (NCBI taxonomy): Eukaryota > Metazoa > Chordata > Mammalia > Primates > Daubentoniidae > Daubentonia > Daubentonia madagascariensis. The sequence goes on along the minus strand of JAKFHU010000877.1, from coordinate 50,308 downwards.
ACATTTTATCAAAAAGACACCTGCACTTGAATGTTTATAGCAGCATAATTCACAATTGCAAGGATGTGGAAACCACCCAGTGTCCATTAATACATGACTGGATTAATAATATGTGTGTTATATATATCATGGAGTACTACTCAGCCATTAAAAAATAGTAAACTAATATCTCTTTTATTAACCTGGATTGTACTGGAGACCATTCTTCCAAGTGAAGTATCACAAGAATAGGAAAACAGACACATTTACTCACTATTAAACTGTAATGAATTGATCAACACTAATGCGCACATATGGAAATTACACTCATTGGAAATCAAGCACGTGGGAAGGGGGAGGATGGGATGGGTAAATTCACACCTAAAAGGTACAATTCACACTATCTGGGTCATGGGCACATTTATAACTCTGACTCAAACTGTATAACAGCAAATTATGTAATGAAAATGTTTGCACCCCCTAATATTCTGATATAAAATTTAAAAAAGAACCTTTCTAACATCTAATGTTGCCCTCCAAGTTGTTCGCACTTGATAGATAAAAAGTCAACCACCTCACATTATGAGATCTCTAACAAATACACTAAATACGCTAACAGTCAAAAGGAATTGCATTTTTTGTTGGATAAACCTGTTGGAAATCCAATTGAGAATTCCATGACTGAGGGTGCTTACCCTACATGTATAATACATTTTTTTCAGTTCCCAAGGGATGAGCATTTGTACTTTGCCTTATTTTTAGAACTACACATCACATGACATTATGTAATGGCCAGCAAAGAAAATGGTGCAAACCATTGAAAACGTACATAGTAAGAGGATCAATGCATACTCCATAACCACTACATCTTATATTTACTTAAAAAATAACATTTCTTAACTCACAATAGGTTTTTTAAATTGGAAAAGTGTCTAGTAACCAATGTAGAAAAAACAGAAATGTACCTTGTGTTTTATAAAATAGCTATTTAACCGATTATGGAGAAAACTGACACAAAGAAACATATAATAGATTGACATTCTTCTAAAGCTACAGAAGAATGAAAAATTCAAAAGTAAAAATTCTCTGGATCATAAATGCAACAGAAATGTTAATGAAATATTAGGTAGAAAACAATTATCACTCAAAAGTATTTACTGTCATTAGGAGAAAACAAAAAGTAAAATAGTTTTAACTGGTAACACCTGTAGACAACTGCAATCTTCTATATTGGTCAGACAGTATGCTAGAAAAGGAACCAAATACAGCCTATAGAAGAGGAAGAAGAGAAAACTTACCCACTTAAGCCATTGTAAATAGTGGTACTTTACCAAAAAAAAAAAAAACAACAAAAAACTAAACATTAACTAAATAAATAGTAGTAATTTAAATGACCCAAAAAGCAGGGAAAATAGAAAGTACTGACCATTCAGACAAATGTAAAACATATCCTAATGTACTACTTTCCATACTTGAAAGTACTTTTGACACAAAGTTCCACAATAATCTATATCATGATTTTACAAGGCTAAAATGATGTAACTTTATAGTTTATTTTAAAATGTTCCTCGACTTTAAAACCAAACAACTAAAACATTTTGATCTCTCCAATAGAGAGAGGGAAGGTTCCTCTGGGCTACAATTTAAAAATATAAACACACCCCCCCCAAAACAAACAAATAACCCACAATGATTGTTAGCCACCTGAGAAAGATCACAACACGAGGACTGTGAATGGAGGGGAGGGAGGGGTGGCTGGAGGACTACAGAGATGTCTCCGAGCTTTGGGGACCAGGGTATTCGGGTCTCCAGACCCTTGAGGTACCAAACTCTAGCCCCTATCAGTTGTAGTGTTAACACCCTCAAATACAGTTTTATTAATATAGATCACAGAAAATGTTCCAGTGGCCTCCAGGAGAAGGTTGAGGGGTGGGATGGAGGAGGAGGAAAGAGAGCAATTTACAGTGCTACCAGCATGTCCCCTCTTCTCTCCAAGGCAATCAATAAGCAATAGGTATGTAGTATCTTTCTCTAAACATACTCACTGAGATTCCAACACTGGAAAATAAAAGGATTTTTAAGGAAAATATGGGAGTAGGGCTGTTAATCCTGTGTTAAACAAACTATTTGCTGTGAACCACAAAACTGTCAGGAGAAAAACACCCACCCCCCCCCACTAAAATTCCTACTCACTTAAAAGCAAATAAGTATCTCATCCTTTTTAGTTTAAAAAAAAAAAGTCCACTCGAGAGAGCCTAGATATGACAATGTAAGTGATCTGAATTTAGGGACAACAAAAATAATAAGTAAATGAAACAATCAGGGTTGTGATCCAAACCGAGAAACGGGCAAGATGTGTTTCTAGCAGAAAAATGCTTTTTGCATTCAAGAGACGTTCAAGGCTAGAGCCAGACTTTCTTTTGGTGTTTTGCCTTTTTTTTTTTTCTTACAGAAATAAGCCATGATTCCAGGCTGCCTTTTTAAACACAACGTTTGATCGTCCTTACAATTCTAATAATAATAAAAAAAAGACAAACAAAATGCCAAAGGAAAACCTGGCGGAGGTGGCAGCGGCCGCTGGTGGGAAGGGACCCGCGCACCGCCCTCCGGAGACCCCAGCCCGGACGCCACGGGGAAGCCGAGAGGCCATTTAAACTCCCGGGGACTCCTACCCGCCGGCCCTGCCTTTCCAGTGACAACTAACAATGGGAGGGAGTGGATGGAAAATAATAAAACTCACTGAAAACCTTTTACCTTGAAAGGAGAAGCTACAGCCCTGTTTATGTCAGGTTGCTTAATCTGCTTCTGTAGGACTGCTTGCTACCCTCCTGGTCTCAGGAATGCTTGAAGGCCACAGCTGTTGCCAGAAAGATAATTAGTGACCCAGCTTATGTTCCTGCACCAGCCCCCTCCCTGCAACTGTCTTATCTGTATGCACCGCTCTGTACCCTTCCCCCTTGTTTTAAATTATTACAGACAAGTTCCCCTGACCGGGGGTGCTCAGACTTTGGAAAAAACTCCTCTGGGCCCGCCGGCGTTAACAGTTAATAAACCTGGCCTCTCTGCATCCTCGCGTACCTCTCGGTGTTTCCTTGGACAGCGAGACTCTGGTTTTTGCCGCTGCAGGACAAAAGGGGGCCGCGGGGAGAGCGAGGAGGCGGCGGAGGCGGGGGCAGCACCTACCGCACGAGGGAGGCGCAGCGCGCGACGACTCAGCTCCACAGAACGCCGCGGTTTGCAGACAGCCGGGCCTGGGCGCCGACGGTCGGCGGCGGGCGGGCCGTGGCGGGCGGACAGGCGGGGCGGGGCAGCGGCGGCTTTTCTTCTCCGTCAGGCCCCTTCTCCGGCCTCCCTGCGCTCGGGCGGGGCCCGGGCACGACCGCAGCCCGGCGGGAGCGGGCGCAGAAGGGGAAGCCGCCCCCGCAACCGCGCAAATAAGCGCCGCCGCCGGCGCCCGGGCCCGCACCCGGCCGCCACCACCGGACGCCTCCTCACAGCTGGGGAGCGCGCTCCGGCCGCGCCCGCGCCGCCGCGGAGAGACGAGGCGGCTTGGCTGCAGTGCTGGGTCCCACCGCGGGCTTAGAAACCGTGTCAGGGCGCTGGGAAAATGGCGGCCGAGGGAGGGACCGCAGCGCCTCGTAAGTGACGCCCGACCCGGCGCGCCGCGCCTGCTACTGCGCCTGCGCCTGGGAGCCGCGCCGTCTCAGCTCCTGGCTGCACCTCCGCGTGCGGAGGCCGTGGCACCGGCCCAGCCGCCGCGGACGTGCGGCGATGCCAGGCGACGGGCCGGAAGGCAGGAGCGGGCTTCGCCCCGGCCGAGGCGAGGCTGATCAGAGGTCCTGACGCCCTCTCGTCCCCTCCGCGCTGGGCTGTGCGGGGCAGGCGAGAGGACGGAGCAGGCGCCGCCCGCGCTGTGCGCTGAGGTGGCCGCCCTTGTCCAGCCTGACCGAGCGCTGGCCTGTCTCCTGCTGAAGAAAGTTGGTTTAATGGGAATCTTGCTTTTGCGTCACCTTGCGTAGGTAAGCTCTCTGTGCGCCGTTTCTCCATCTTCAAAGCGGGAATGCTCGGTCAGTCTCCGAGGGGGTGAGAAGAGCGGAGCAGGTCACGTCCCTAAGCCTCCCTGTACTCAGGGGCTGTGGGCAGTGGAGGGTTGGAAAGGGGAGCATAGTGGACGTGAGACAGTGATGATCGTGATCATTTCTTGTATGTCTTTCAAGTCACTGAGTCCATTTTCTAACATTCGAAAGTAAATCCTGGGCATGATTTTTGGAGAATAAGTTGCTACCTATTTGGAAGGTTTAGCACAAACCTGACTGATTTTATTGGTTCGCTAATGAAGGCAAACTGAATCCTCTGGGAAAATAAAATAAAACCCCATTACCTATTTTTTCTCCCTTTTATTTATACTGCTCCTACCTATGCCCTGCTAATTTTTTTTTAAATTTTTAATAGACATGGGGTCTCACTCTTGCTCAGGCTGGTCTCAAATTCCTCACCTAAAGTGATCCTCCTGCCTTAGCCTGCTAGAGTGCTAGGATTACAGGCATGAGCCACCTCGCACAGCCCAGAAAGTTTCTTCAAGGATATAAATGTAGAGAGAACTCTTCTGTATAAGTGTTGCACACTTTTATCACTGTGGATGTTACCTGGCTTGTAAAGAGTGGGTCCCTGTGTCCATCCCTCTACACTGAGACTCTGAACGGGGCACAGCACCGAGCATTCATTTTACAGATGACAGAACTGAGGCCCCAACTCATCAGAAGAGTCCATGCAGTGTGCCTGTTAGGCTGGGATCTCACAATGCAGGCTGAGAAATAATTCTCAACACAAAGATTATGACAGGTTTAGAGAAAAAGTTTATCTTACTTTCCAAAGGAGTAAAGGGCAGGGAAAGAAAGGAAGAAAGAGCGAGCAAACCATCCATGAGGATAAGGGGTTTGGAGTTTTTATTGGGATAAGAGAAAAGGAAAAAATAGTTATTCTTGCAAGCTGGTAGCAGAAGGCACCTGTGAGCACTCTGTTTATTTATCCTTTTTTTCCTCTTTTCTGTGAGGTTGGCTTATCAGTTTCCTTGAAATGCGGTCTGGTGGGATCTGGAGGAGGGTCATGCTCCTTCTATCCACTGTTATTTTCAAGTGCTTTAAAAACAAACTCTGAAAGACCACGAGTTAAGCCACAGGCGGTTAATCAAACAATGGGGCAGTTGTGTGCTGTGATCTTTCTCTCTTTTTTCTAGTAGATAGTTCATTTTTTACTGTTAGAGAGTTTATTAGCAATGCCATACTTTTGTTACCAAAGGCTTGGCACTTGTCCCTGAGGCTGCATCAGAAGAACAAGGGCAAGTAATTTGAGGAGAAGGAAAGAGAAGTTTATTAATTTGCCAGCAAATGAGCAAGTTGGCAGACTCCTGTCTCAAAGTACCAATATCCTGCTTCTGAGCAGAAATACAGAGGTTTTAAAGGTTCTGATATTCCCATCTTTGGCTAAGACAATCTCATGAACTCTGCCTGGATTAACCCCACCTTCAGCTAAAACGATCTCGTGACTTCTGCCTGGATTAATCCTGTCTTCCACTAAGACAATCTTCTGACCTCCACCCAGACTCATCCCATCTCCTGTGGCACAAAGAACAAAGGACACTGCCCTTCCCCTCCTGACCACTGAGGCAGGGATGCAGGTCCTAGTTCTCCAAATGGAGTGGGGGATGTTTTAAAGAGACATAAAACATTGTTTGCCGTTTTCTAAGTGATTTCTGTTACATTTTCCCCTTCTCAATATTAGCCTCCCATATCTATGGGAGAAGGGGCAACATAATCATCAAGCTACTTCCTGCTAAATTGGGGCGATGTTTTAGATGGAAGGGTTATACTTATATATGCCATTGCTATGCTTTGGCAGTATATTTACAACAACAGATTACCAAGTGAAAGAAGTCAAGCAGTAACTACGACAGTGAGGATTGACAAGGCAAAATGGACTGTTGCCTTGCATACAATGTCCAATATAGGGCCATGTTATAAAAGAAACATGGGAACTCTGAGTGAAGAGCTATTAGTTGCATCCTGTGGGTGATCCAAAAGTCTGGCTTCTGCAAATTCAGAAATCATATACAGCACTGAACAAAGTTTAGGGTGACAAACCCAGCAGCAAGACAGATCAACACAAGAGGCAATAGCCTGGAGAAATCCTCACTATGGAGTTCTCTCCATCCTGTAGAAAAAATAATAATCAAAGAATAATTAGCAAAAATATCAACATTTCTATTTTTCCCTTTTCCTTTAACAGATATTTTAGATAGACTAAAGGCTGGCCACTCCACTGGGGGCTTGGGTCCTCTTCTTCCATGGGCACCTCTTTACTCTGGTATGATGGACCCAAGGTTTTCATTTCTGACAATCTCCATGAGGTGTAAGCTGTTAGAGGCACTTCATAGGGTCTCTTTCACTTCTTTGTTTCCAACCAGTGTGGAGACCTGAAAGACGCAAAATCATGCATAGTGGTTAGTGCCTGACCCACTCATTTAACTTATTGTTTTACTCATGTTTATATTACCATACTTACTTCAGGGTGCAAAGAAGGGTCTCTCATAAACTATTTTTTAGAGGCTTAACTTAAGCCTTTTTCTAAAGGGATACCCTTATCGAGAGGGGGGAAAATTGACAACACCTTGTCTCACTTTAGATGAGTTTCCTGTATCAATTCCAGGATGTATGCAATTTGTATTCTAGGTGTAGGGCTTTGCTTACTTGTTGTGTCACCTCCACTACAAAGGAATGTCCATTATCACTGTTGTGAAATGCCCAGGGCTCCATGGAGTATGCTTCTGGGTCCTGTTGATGATGGAGTGTCTGTTGATGTATTTGCTGTAGGAGGAGGAGCTGCTGATTTGTCTCTGTAGTTGTTTGTGCATGGCCTCCATCATTAGCATCTTATTTTCCATTTTCTTGGCGTCTTTCCCTGGACTGTTGGTATCTGCCATCCCATCCTCCTCTGAGGACTGTTCCTGTACATTTGCAGGAACTCAGTGAAGGCCCTGTCAGCTCCTGGTGGGAGCCCATCTCAGAGTGTTTCTACAGAAGGATTCCAATAACCTCAGACACTCCTTTCTTTCCTTCAGGTAGGACAAGACTCCACCCAGCCTGAAGAGGCATCTACCAATACAAGCCTAGGCAGCCAAGCAAAGCTGACAGTCATGGCAGGGGTGCACCCCCACATGTTGGGCTCCCTCTGTAGCTGGCCACCTCTCTGTCCCTGGACCACCCCAAGCACACAGTTAGTTGCAAATGGGGTCCTCTTAAATGAGGTCCCACCAAATCCATCAAGGCCTCATGCTTCCAATGTGTGTATTCCTGCAGGTGCCTCATAAGAAACTAAACCAAGCTTTGGGTAGGAGATGAGTCTATGAGAATTCTGCGTCCATTTAGCTGTACCAACCCAAATGCCAGAGCCCCAGTCTTTAGTTTTAAAGGGGATCTAAGTCTAGCCAGGGTATCAAGGTCCCAAGGAACAGATCACCTCCAGCAGCCTCATTAGCAGCTCTGCCAGTGGCCTGATTTCTTTTTGTCATGTGGGCCAAACATTTGGGCTCAGCCACAGCCTGTATTAGGGCCATTATTTCAGTGGGATACTTAATATTCTTTCTCACTGTTGGTAGCTTTCTTGCCAATGCTGTAATGATGTGCAGGCTTGCTGAAGACCAAACTTCAAACTGCAATGGCAGTCTCCTTTATACTTCACCAGTCCCTGGTACTCATCCAGCAGGAGTTTGGTGGTACCCCCCATTGGTGAGCTTCTGCTGCTTCTGAAACAACCCCTGATGCTCCTGCTGCTTGCCTAGGTCCACCTCCTGGGCCCACTCACTGAAAGGAGTTCCTCAGCCTCTACTTGTATATGGCTGCCTCACTGCCACCTGGCCTCTCCCTTGACACCCCCTGCCTGGCTTATAGAGCACCAGGCATGGCTGGTGCCAGGGATTAGGGTGGCAGCTGGGGGAAGGTGACCCTGACTGCTTCTGTCTACATGGCTTGTGCCAATCCAATCCCCTCTGTCAATTTTGTCCAGGGTTCCTATGGGGACATTTGAAGGCAGGGGGCTCTGGGTCCCCTCCTTTGCCATTTGAGTCCTAGTCTTAAAAACAAACAAGCAATTAGCTTTCCTGTACACTTCCTGCCACCCACAGGCCTTAACAATTTTGGGCAATGTTACTTTCAAGGTCCTTCTTCTTTACGGAAAGTCAGTCTGAGATGGCTTTTTTGCCCATGATTTTTGACTGTCTCAAAGTACCCTTCAGCTGTTCTTGCACATTCAAGCCCCCTATCTGATATTGCTACAAAATGCCTACCTTGGCTATGGGTTCCCTCTGTCCTAAATTGAGTTTGCTGCTAAGAGAGATCATACTGAACCGCAAGTCATAATTTACTGAGTGAGCAACCAATGAGCTAGTTCACATGGTGCCCTCCCTGGCCCCTCCAATTTTGCCAATATGGCAGTGGTGGCAGGCATTCCTTCCCCCCTTGCTGCATGCTGCTTAGCAGCAGGTTGTGTCCACTGGTTCTCCCTGCTGCCAGTTCTGCCCCTGGGCTGTGGCCCTACCCGGTGCCTCACCCTGGTCAGCTGCTGGGGTTCTGACAGGGGTGGATGGACCTCATATATCAGAAATCATATAAACACAGATCATTTTGTATACCATAAACAATGAGTTTATCTCAAGCAGGGAGCTTGAGACTGAACATTTTAACTCTATAGTGACAGGCTGACTACTTGAGTTCTGAAATTTAAAAGAGCTAACAGCTCTGAATAAACCCTGGACCATCAACCACCACTTTTACTTACAGTCCATACAAGCAGTACCAACTACTACTTTTTCACACCCGCTGGACAACTGGTACAACAATACAAAAACTTACCAGACAAGTGGTACAAAAACTCATGATCAAATACAAACAATATAGGGAATCTCCAACACAAGCAATCTAAAATGCCACAGCCTATCAATCAAACGGGAATTTCAATTTAACAGCCATTTCTCCTCGCACTGCAGCATGTACATTGGATTAAAAAAACACCATTTCTTTGCTATAAGTTAACCATTCAGCCAAAGTTTTTTTTTTTTTTTTTATTGTCCACAAGGGACTTTGAGATGGAGCTTCCTTATGGTGCAACAAAACTCACAAATAACAGACAATACAGAGGATCCTCAACACAAAAATGCCAGGACCTATCAAACAAATGGGAATCCAAAGGGGACAAACACCACCCAAAATGGCACCTCAGATGGTGCCAAAAATGCCCTACCACAGGGCTGGAAGATTCACAGATGGGAATCCAAGGGGGATAAATGCCACCCAAGATGCTGATAAGAATCCAAAGGGGATAAATGCCACCCCAACTGGAAGGTTCAAAACCCTTCCCAAATGGGTGGCCTAATCCCCCAGTTCCCTGGGAAACCCTCCCTAAATGGTGGCTTAGTCCCCTGTTCCCTAAGAGCTGCAAACGAGCTCCAAATTCCACCCAGCTTCCCTAGTTCCACTCAACCTCATGACTTCTACCCCCAAAGGGTGTCTCAAAACAAATGCCCTGATAGGGCTCCAAATGAGTGCCCTGTCACAGTGCTAGAGGGTTCAAAACCCTTCCCAAATGGGTGGAATCAAGGTTCTCAGGGTGCAGCACAGGAAACTTACTTAAAAAATGGCCTGGCATCCAGGAACTTCTTAAATCCATTTGCTTCTCCTCAACTCAGTTCAGGTTTCAGGGAGCTGCGTCTACTTTGGGGAGTCAGAGATGGGAAGTCCCCAGAGCTAAAACAGGCTCTGGCAGCTGCTGGGGCCATCCCTTGCACTCTCACCTCGAAAGGAATTTCTCCTATACGTGAAGACTCACGTGCTTTGACCTGGGGCTGCTCCCTGCCTCTTCCAGCAGTTGGGGAAAGCCATTCCACTGTGCCACTGATAGGCCCACAAAGGAATGCCAAATTCTGTTACCAAAAGTTCAGCACTTGTCCCTGAGGCCTCATCAGAAGAACAAGGACAAGTGGTTTGGTGAGAAGTAAAGAAAAGTTTATTGATTTTCTGGCAAATGAGGAGGTTGGCAGACTCCCATTTTAAAGTATCAATGTTCTGCTTCTGAGGAAAAGTGCAGAGCTTTTTTTCAAAAACAAGTTTTTAATTCTTTTATTTTGCTATTTTTTTTTCTTTTCTTTTCTTTTTTTTTTTTTTTTTTTTTTACTGCTAATTGGATATGTTATAAGAAGTACAGAGCTTTTGCAGGTTCTCTGATCAATCCCATCTTCAGCCAAGGCAATCTCATGACCTCTGGCCAGACTCATCCAACCTCCTGTAGCACAGAGAACAAAAGGCACTCCCCTGCCCTTCCTGGCCACGGGGCTGAGGAAGGGTGCAGGACCTAGTTCTCCAAAAGGAGTGGGGGATGTTTTAAAGAGACATAAAACATTTTTGCCATTTTCTCAAGCCATTTCTTCTGTTACACTTTCAGTGCCCTTGTGACTACCGGGAAAGTAGCAGGACAGGAACAACACATCCTCTGCCTGGCCCTGCCTGGACTGCTAAGCCAGCACCTGGCTCTGGCTCACAGCCCTGTCTGCCCCGCCATGACCTGGCCTGACCGGCAGCTCCAGACAATCACTGCCACTCCCCCCTCCACCAGGCCAGGCTGCCCCAGGACTCAGAACTAAGAAGGTGCTGCAACTCCTGGGGAAGAAACATCCATGCCAGGGGGTGTAGTGGGTGGCGCAGAGCCACGGGAGCACAGGGACATGACCACAACCCCCCACCCCCCATGGTGGGCCTGCAGTGTGGGGCTCCCCCTCCCGGGCAGTATCTCCATAAACCCACAGTCTCTGCAAGGTTTTGTGCTGCTCCTGGGTGGGCAGGGGAAGTGGGGACACAGGCAGCTGCACCTCCTCCCTCCCTTCCATCCCTCCCAATCCCATGGGGTTAGCCACACTTTCCGGTGACTTGTGGCCATGGCGGCCTGTGAAGGAGCCATGCTCAGGTGGGTGCCCCACTGACATGGGGAGGGTCAGTGTCCCAGGATGAGCACTTCTTACCTGAGTGTTGGCACTAGAGGTGATTGAGTCACCCCTGGAGCTGAAAGGGTCAGACTAGTTTGACTCAGCCCAGTGCCAGGGGGAGTATGGGTGCCTGAGCCCCCTGACCCCGGCATGGCTGGGATGTTTCTGACCTTGGCTGAGGTTCCCCTGCTGCTGTCTGTCAGCCACTGCTTGCTCAGGTATCTCAGGTGCTGCTTTGGGGGACAGTCTCACCTCCTTGACCTCCTCACCTCTTGCACCCTCACTGGAATCACTGACTTTACAGATGCCACTGGTTGTGAGCTTTTTGTCCCCTTGTGCTTCTGTGTAGGTGGATGGGGCATGGGCTGAGTGGAGAGGATTTGTAGATTAAGACTTCAGAGCTGGTGATCCAGGCCACAGCATCCTTTCTTCAGATTAACTCTTGTTATTCCTCTACCCAGTGGGGTATGTGAACATCTCCAAACTATCAAGCAGTGCCCAAGCTTGACAACTTGGGTTCATATTTTGCATCTCAGGATGCCATCAGCAAGTGTGCTGACATCCCAATTCCACTCCAGCAGGTCCCACCTTGCACAGGTGGAGGGAGCCTGCCTTGGCTCTCATGATGTGCTCAGGACCCCTTATAAGAGTTTCCCCTTCTGATACTCGGAAGTTGCATTTCACAGATGGGCACACTGAGGCCGCAAGGGCAGGTTAAGTGTGATCCAGGTCTTCATTCTTTTTCTTTTCCTTTCCTTGCCTTTTCTTTTCCTTTTTGGTTTTCCCCAAAGGTTCCAGGGAGGGTCCTTTTTCCTCCTCAGTCGTCAAATAATAAACAGCATCTCCTCTTCTGTTAGCCCAGCAAACCTCCTATTTATGTTCCTCCTCTTCATGGATTTGGACATGAACTTTTCAGCCAAAGGCCCATGAATTAATTTTATTGATAAGAGGACAGAATGATGGGACTTAATTGGAGCTAAAGAGGTCACTTAGGCCATCCCCCAGCCTTCACACCATGTTCAGTTTCCTCCTGCTTTCCATATTCAGGAATCAAAATGAGTAATAAAGTATACCAGTCTCAAAGAGGATTATTTAGAACTTCCTCTAAAATATCCTTCTGGGTCAGTAGCTTAGGATTTCAACTTTCATTCCCTTGTTGTAAACGTGGCCCAACAGACACCCTGAGCACAGCTCTGTCTCAGCCACATGGTGGGTGATGGTGGGAGAGGAGGGGGCTTCTAGGTGGCACAGGATTGGGATTTGTCCTGGGGCTCCCTCTCTCCCCATCATGCTCCAAATACTTGAGATGGTTGTGGGCATCACTGCTGCCTTTGCAGCCATTTCCCAAGGATCTCAAGCCTGCCCAGGGATGGTCATTTGCTCTTGTCCTTGGCTCCTAACACTTCATCTCTGGCTGGTGGGTCCAGGCAGTGGGGGTGATGGGTGTCCTCCCAGGTCACAGGTCCTAGGCCTTTTCTGCTGAGACACACTTGCACAGGTGCCAGAAGATGGCTTGAAGAGTCTGTGCCTGGTGCTTATCTGGAGGAGGGGTGACCACCATATGTCCTTTATTACTTTCTTCTACACCTGCTCCACCACCCCACTGGGTTAATTTATTTTAAAATCCTGTTTGGATATTATTGATTACCTTGAAAGAAACAGCATCAAGTATAAAATTGAGACTGGAGTAGGGTGGGGAATAAATATAAGGTACACAAAATGGAGACACGAATGTAGGGAGCTTGTCCATGAGAGTGATGCTGAATGGGGAGATGGGAATAAAGGAGGTATTTTCTAACAAAACAGGGGAAATTTGAGTATGCTCACATTAAATAGAAATGGGCCAGTAAAGAACAGGTGGGAGATGCTGGGAAAATATTGCATAATAGATTGCAGAGGATTCCTGAAAAAGTGAGAAGAGAGGGGACCGAAGGCACAAGTAGGGACATCACCCTTGGCTGGGAGGAGGGACTGGATTTGTGGCCAGAATGAGATTATTCATGTCATATGTTGTTTGTTTCCTCTGTGAAAGAGGAGAACACCTGATAAGAATGTGGAGGGATAGATGGAGAGAGAGGCTGCAGGATTGAGGAGAGGAGAGGAAGTTCGACGAAGTCATGTGGACAGTGAGAGGATGGCAGAGTAAAGGACTGCTCGATAAAGAAGCACAATCCAGCGAGGCGAGTTAGCAAACTCTCATGGCTTCACGGAATTTTCACTTCAATTAGATGTGTGTTAAGGAACTCAACATTGTAAGATAAATTTTATAATAACAAATACAAAAGTACACTTTGCTTAGATGATTTGTCATCATTGCAGTATAGGACACTAAGTCAAAATTCAAAGAATCACTAACATGGTGATCACCCTAGGGCATTCCAAAGCTTACAAGGGTGCTGCCCACCTCTCCACAGGGAAACTTTAATTTTTCAATGGGAAGTTAAGAATTCATAGGTATCTGTCTTTTTTTCATGAAAAAGAAAGATCAAAATGCTCAAGAACGTTACACATTAAAAATGAATTCAGGAGAACCCAGCATGATTCCTTTGAGAAAAAAAGGACAAAATGGGAAGTCTAAAAGTCTAACCAAAACTGAGTAGTTTGCTTAACGTGCTTCTCAAATAGAAATAGAAATCAGTTATTAGACGATATGTAAGGTTTCAGTTTGACAGGCATTTTTATTTGTTTTTATGTACTTTCAAAATAATATGAGAAAATAAAAATTCGGTTAAAATGTTTACTTAGCATCAAGGAAATTATTCTGTGACTAGATATTTTAAGAATTATAATTTTAAAATAATTTGTTATTTTTGTCAAATATAAGAGTAAGTCTTTGACACTGTAAAACAATTCAAACAATATGAATGTAAGTAGAATAAAGAATGAAATTCCCTCTATTGTCTCCAATACCCTTGATCTACCTCCTCAGTCCAGAGATTACCACTGTAAAGATTTTGCTCTGTGTCTTCCCAGATGTAAATAAACACAATTAAATATGTTCAACAAAATATTAGTAAAAGATAAAGAAGATTGTAACAAAGAATCAATCTGATACACCTTATGGGATATATCTTATGGGATGTATATCAATGCCGTACCCTAATAACAATATACTTTATTTTCAGGTGCACGTGAAAACTTACCATATATGTGAGGCCATGAAGAAAATCTAAATTACAAATAGAGTAATATAAGCCATATTAGTGTGATTATAGTGCAGTACCTTTAAAACTTAAGCAAGATAAAAAAGGCTGTTCTCCTTGACAATGTAGAAACTTCCTATTAAGAAACTCTTGGGTCAAAAAGGAAAAATACACTAAAAGGACAGAATTTCTAGAAAACAATAATGAAAACATTGCATATCAGTACTTATGGGACATAGCTAAAACAGCATTTAGAGTGAAAGTATTAGCTTAAAATATATAAATTAATTGATAATTATTATTTATGGTTACAAACGGGAGGATAAGAAGTTCTACATATCTGGTTTTCCATCTTGCTTGGATAATTTGTTATTCTCTCTAGTAAATGGGAAGTGGTTACTTATAGGGCTATAATAAATTCTATTTTCAGAATTCAGTTTCTTTAGTATGTCAGAAACAAGCAACTCACATATATATCCTGAATTAATTTTATCTGTGTCAAAAGGAGGTTTTAATACAAAAAACCTCTATTTTAGAGAGGTAATTACTAAAGGAAAAATATAAAAGTCAGAGATTTGAGAACATAGAAAAAGAAAAGAAAAGTATTAATCAGTTACCTTAAAGAAAGGTAACTGATTAATACTTACAGAGGCTTGATTTGTTGTCTTCAATAAAACAGACAAAAATAACAAGTTTTTTGAAAATGTTTCTGCTCTTGTCTGCGACTTTGTCACCAGACATCTGCAAAAGCTCCAATAGGGTATCTATACAATGTTCTAAATCATAAACTGCTGAAGTTGTTTTTTCATACTCAAAGAGAACAGAATGAAATTAAAACTTATATGTACATTTGCATTTTAATACTTTTCTTTCCTACCTACTTCTAAAGGTTCCACAAAAAATGAGTCAAATCTAAAATCCCAGATGATGAACACAAAATTGAAGACAAAAAAAGCAAGCTTTTAAAGATAAAACCATTTTAGTAAGAACCTCTTGGGAAAAAATAACTTATCTGTGACAGTTAAACATAGGGTAAGATAATGATAAAGGCAAGGTCTTATTAGTTACCCAGTTACATGCTCCTTGAGAGGAAGATGAGCCTGCTTTAAAATACAACAAAATTAATTTGATACTAGTAAGTCTAGCATATATTTTTATGCTTTATTTACCTAACTGTATCATTAGATTCATATTGAAATTTGCATGGTAACAAATAATAATGATGCTAAGATAAAAATAACAAGGCAACATTAACAGTTTACACTGTGCATCATGTTACTACATCAAGCTCTTTGTGTATGTTAACTCATTTAATACTCACAACATTTTGAGGTGGGTACTGTATGTTGAAGAAAGTGAAGCCCAGAGAAGCTAAACAACTTGTAATAAGCTGCAGAGTTGGGATTCAAACCCAGGTAGTTTGGCTTCAGTCTGTGTTATTAACCACTATCTGTCAATACGAAAATCGGGTAAAGTTGGGATTGAGGAGCTGGGTAGGGGAGATACATCTTTTACCTTAATACCTTTGATGGCATGCAATATAGTTTGATGCCGATATCAGCTACCAGTCCAAGGACAAAAGACTTAAATTCTGATACACAGAGTAACAGTTACAGGGTAACTAAGTTTCAGCAGTATTTTTCTTTATCATGTTTTGCTATATGTGATTATAATCAGGTAATAAAGCTTTGATGCTATGAAGTGGATAACACCACCAGCTCTAGAGGCAGACAGAAATGGATCCAAATTTGGCTACAGCACTTATCACACTCAGGTTCTTGGGAAAAGACCCTAACTGGTGTAATTATTACTTGCACTCTCTTGGGGCCATCAGGGCCACTGGAAAACACAGCATGTCGTCATGGTCGGTCTTGTAGCGGGCCAGTCCAGCTTCTGAAACACCACTCTCCCTCCATCTGCCCTCCTGGGATGTTACTTCCCAGTGAGGCTCCCCTTTGGTCACACTTGCTGTCCCTGGGACTTGCCTGGAGCCATGTATGCACTTACCCTGAAGAGCCCCGGGCACAAGCAGTAGCCCCTGGAGATGGAGACCGGGGCAATACCTGGTGGGTGCGGGCCCCATGCAGGCACTGGGCACAGAAGGCAGTAAATTTTTACCTGGCGCCTTCACTTGGGGCCCCAGTTATCTCCACATGCCACGTTGGCCCCATCCGCGCTCACCAGATTTCATCGGCATCACCGTGGGCAGCTGTGCCTGTGCACACCCTCTCATCTGAAATCTTATCCTGAGAGGAGGGGTCCGAGTGTCTGCCTGTCGCCCTGAGGCTGGCCCTCCCCCGGGAGCTGGGACCCCCTTCACCCCCCGCCAGCGCTCTGCTCAAATGGGTCCTGAGAACAGGACGGGGGAGGCTGTGCAGGCCCCACCGGGACTTGGAGCCACAACCTCCTTCCGCCCTCCCAGAGACCCTGGGCAGCCTTGTCTTCCCCTCCATGCCCACCACCTGCCTGCTCCTGCCCTCACTTGCGCTGCCACCGCCAAAGCCGCCTGACTGCTTGTAAGGATTAAACAATGCGTAAAAATGCTAGCATGTACTAAGCACCTAATAAATGATAGCCATCATTTTTATTAATATTATAAAGGCAAAGGAAAGAAAATCATAAAAAGTTAGTGTTTCTAGCCACAGTTATTTAATAGATTAAACATTGTTCCCCCTAAGACTCTTGTATAGAAATAAATTTTATCTTAGAGAGCTAAGTTCTACTGACGAACAAACATAAACTTAATATGCGGGATCATATTTTTTGACCACTGGATATTTAATTATTAAAATGGAAAACTACCTTAGCTATATTTAGAAAGACTTGTACAGTGTATCCGATGACTTCCATGCAAGGAACACTACCATTACAACTTCGGATCAAAACAAATATTTTAGAAATTGCCCCACTCTGGGCCATGTTCTCACAACAAAGTGGAGACAATCTGGTAACTACATCTGAAAGAAAAAAAAGTAAATTTACAGCAAAAAATGAAGTTTTAGCTAATAATGTACTATTTATAACATTTTTAAATATTCAAAGGTAAAAACACATTCCTAATCATACAAAAGATATTGTGAAAACAAACTAACGTAGGTGCTTTAAAGCCTCAAGAATGCCGGAAAGGTGCTTATATGTCAAAAGATAATGAGGTGCAAGTTCAGTTTTTTTGTAGGGTTTGTTTTCTTCCTGAACCTTCCCATTAACAACTTAAAGACATGGTTGTGTAGCTTTAATATTTGCACAATCATTTTTCTTCCTGCAAGAATAGCCTCTCCACAGAAACTTAAAGAGATAAAACAGAGTAATTTTAAGAACACAATCACTAATGTTTTGAACTTATAGCTATATATATTTCCACAATGTAAATATTTTCAGTAAATTTATATGATATGATCAGATACATTTCAATTAAAATGTCAATTCAGATTTAAATAAATAGCAAAATCAATTTTATGAAAAAGAAATACATATAATATTCCTATACATAAACTAGTCATCATTCATTGACCAAAGATATCTAAATCTATTCAAAATGTTAAAATATGCTTTCATTTCTTGATCATAAACCTCCTGTAGGGAATTTGAAAAGAAAGAGCTTAGCAATGAAATTATGGTAGTGTATTGTTTATGAGTTATTCTACTGACAAATTTCTTAGCTTTTTTAAATGTATGTAACTGTGTTTCTAAGGTGTCAGATATCATATAGATGAAATACAAATTAAGGTTTTGAATTGAAACCATGCAAGTTTCATTTACCTGAATTTTAGTGATTCCACTAATAAATTTTTCCTGTTTTTTACAAAGGAGAAAACAGTGTACTGCTTTCTGTAGTTCTGATGTAGTCCTATTTTGCTCGTTCAGACATTCTTGAACTTCATGCTCAGTTTTTATGATGCTATGATATCTCTGAATAAACCTCTTTTGTTGTAATCTTGCTTGAAACCATCTCTGTTTAAAACAAAGAGGTTTTTTTTCATTCCTACTTCAGGTTTTTAAAAAGATAAATACACACATATACACACGTATATACATACATGAAAAAACAGAACAGTATATTGAAATATCTTTCAACTCTCCCCAGTGGCATCACTTCCCCACTCCACTTGGTGCAAACCTCTCCAGTCCCTATGGGATATGTGTGTGTGTGTGTACATGTGAGTGTATTTAACCCTGCACATGACTGCCTTCATTTAACCATCTATATAAATTCTATCAAACTGTATGCATCATTCTCCAATTTGTTATTGCATTAAATATTTTATACATAACTGAATGTTAATGTATATAAATGGGATTCTTCTCCACAATATATAAAGAATTCCTATAAATCATAATAAAGAACATCCAACAGAAAAATGGGCAAAATGCATTAAAAATTACAGAAAAACACAGAATACATAGATAAGAACTTGAATGACAAACACACATGAAAACTAATTTAGAATTGCTAGCAATCAAGTAAATCTAAGACAAAAATGAGAGAGCATTTCCTGTTCATTAGAATGGCAAAAATTAGAAAGGTTTCTGATGCTATATGTCGGCAAGGATGTAGAGAAACAGGTACCCTCTGACTTTGCTAGTAGGAGTGTAAATGAGCACGATAATATTAGAGTATAATTCACAGCTTTACTTCTGTGCCATAAGACATCAATCTATTTCTACCCTCAATAAAATACTAATACGTGAAATATAAATGGTCTAAAGCACCAATTAAAAGGGATTTTAAAGCAAAAACTTTATGCTATTAAAAAAACTCATCTCATATATAATGATACAGATAAGTATAAGGTTTTATGTATATATATATGTGTGTGTGTGTATATATATATATACCCCTTGTAAATGATAATCAAGGGAAATCTGGAGTGGTTAGATTAACTTTGAGCAAGGTAGACTTCTGAGCAAGGAAAATTATCAGGAATAAAGGGGGACACTCCATAATGATAAAAGGGCCAACTCAATAACAATCCCAAATGTGTATGCACCTAATAACAGAGTTTCAAAACACATGAAGGAAAAACTGAAAGAACTGAAAGGAGAAAGACATATCTCTATGTTGGAGACAAATACCTCTCAGTAATAGAATGAATAGAAAGAAAATCAGGAAGGATATAAAAGAACTGAAAAACATAACCCAGTGGATGTAACCTACATTTATGGAACACTCCGCCTGACAATAGCAAAATACATATTCTTTTTAAGTACACACAGACCCTTCACCATGATCAGGAGTCAGCAAACTTTCTCTGTAAAAGGCCAGACAGCAAATATCTTCAGCTTCGTGGGCCAATTCTGTTCCAGCAACTCAATTCTGCTGTTGTGGTGAAAAAGAAGCCCATAAACAATACAGAAACAAATGGATATGGCTCTGTTCTTAAAAATTTGCATTTATAAAAACACATGGTAGTCCAATTTTGGCCTGAAGATTTGTCAATCCCTGACACAGACAGACCATATTCAGGGTCATAAAATAAACCTTATCAAACAGAAAAGAATTAGAATCAAACAGAATATGTTATCTGCTCATAATGGAATAGAACTAAAAATCAATAACAGAAAAATTGGAAAATTTCCAAACATGTGGGACATAAAGAACAGTCTTAAACCCTACCTGGATCATAGAAGTAGTCCCAAGGGAAATTAAAAATGTTTGAATGGAATGAAAATGAAAATATACCATATCAAAAATCAGTGGTATGCGGCTAAACATGTACTTAGAAGAAAATTTATACCATTAATGGATTACGTTACAAGAGGAAGGATTCAAATCAGTTACCTAAGCTTCTGCTTACAGAAACTATAAAAAAGAGCAAAACAAGTAAAAAATAAAGATACAAGCAGACATCAATGAAGCCAAAGCTTGTGCATTGAAAAGACCAAGCTAATAAATAAAACTCTAGCAAGACAGACAAAGAAAAACCAGAAGATAAAAATTATCCATATCAGGAATGAAAGAGGTAATATCACTACAGACTCCTCAGACGTTAAACGGATAGTAAAGACAGACTGTGAGTAACTATACACACATAAATTTGACAACTTAGATGCAAGGGATCAATTCTTTGAAAACCACAAACTACCCAAACTCACCAAACATTAAATATTCCCATACTAATTTAAAAAATAGAATTCATAGTTATAAATCATCATATAAAGAAATGTCCAGACAAGATCAGGCACAAAATTACAGCTAGACAGAAAGGGTGAGTTTGTGTTTTATACCACTGTAGGATAACTGTAATTAACAATAATATAATAGTTTCAAATAGCTAGGAGGAGGACATTGAATGCTCCCAACACAGATAATTGATATTAATAAATGTTTGAGATGATGGATAAGCTAATTACCCTGATTTGTTCACTATACATTACATGTATTTAAACATCACTGTGTACCCCATGAATATGTAAAATTGTTATCCCTCAATTAAAAAAAAGAAGAGAGAGAGAAAAAGAAATGTCCACTCCAAGATGGTGTCAATGGTGAGTTCTAAAAAACCTTTAAAGAAGAAATAATGCCAATTTTAAACAATCTCTTCCAGAAAATATAAGAGAAAGGGAAAACTTCCCAGCTCATTTAATGAAGCTATTATTATCCTAATTCCAAAACCAGAAAAGAGAGTACAAGAAAATAGGCCAATATACCTCATGATCATAGACGCAAAACTCTTCAATCAAATATTAGCAAAAAGAATCAAGCAATATATAATATAAAAAGAAAAATACATCACTAATGTGAATTTTATTCTAGGAAGTCAAGTTCACTTCAACATTTGGAAATCAAGAAATGTTAACATAGCCATTGATGCAGAAAAAGTATTCAATGAAACTCAAATCCATACATGATAAACTCTCAGTGAACTAGAAAATAGAAAGAAACTTCTTCAACCTGATAAAGAGCATCTACAAAATAAGCATCTACAGCTTATATCATACTTAATGTGAGTGCTAGATTGAGAACAAGGAAAGGATGTCAATTTCAGCCACTGCTATTCAACAGCAGACTGGAATTCATCGCCAATGAAATAAGGAGAGAAAAGAAAAAGAAATAAAATGAATATCTAGATCGGAAAGAAAGAAAAGCAGACAACATGACTGTATATGTAGAAAATCCAAGGATCTATATAAAAGAAAAGCAAACACCCAAAAACTTCATAGAACTATGTGAGTTTAATTTACAATGTTATAAAATACAGGGTTAACACAAAGATGAATAGGTCCAAAAATATTAACAAGTGGGAAATGAAATTAAAAAGCAATTCCATTTACAATACTGATAAAATAAATGAAAAAATACTTAGGTATAACCATAACAAAAAGCTGTGACAGAATCAAAGATCTAAATAAATTGAAAGATATACCATCTGCATGAACTGCAATACTTAACATAGTGAAGGTGTCAATTATCCTCCCAATATTTGTAGATGTAACACAATTCCAGTCACAATTTGGCAGGATTTTTTTAAGATATAGAAAAGTTAATGTAAAACTTATATGGGAAGACAAAGAAACTAGAACAGCCCAATCCATTTTGAAGAAAGAATAAAGTTGGGAGAATCACAACATTCAATATTAAGGGTTAATATAGAGCTACAGTAATCAAACTACCGTAGTTTTGGCAAAGGAAACACATATAAGACCTGTCCGGAAAGTATGCAACCACATAATATGAAAAATTATATTAACAGTGGCTGGATACTTTCTGGTAGACCTCGTGTATTAATGTAACAGAGTAGAATCAGAAGATCAACCTAAATATGGCCAATTGATTTATGACAAAGATTCAAAGATATTTTAACGGACAAAGAATAGTCTTTCAATAAATGTTATTGGAACAATTGGATATCTATAATGTAAAAAAAAGTATACCATGACCTAACCCTCATATTTTAGACCAAAATTAACACAAAATACATGATAGGACAAAATTTAAAATGGAAAATTATAAAACTTCTAAAGTACTTTGATATGACACTAGAAGCACAATCCACGGGAGAAAAAAATGATAATTTGGTTTCATCAAAATGAAATATGTTTGCTATGCAAATACTCAGAGAATAAAAAGAGAAGATATATATTGGGAGAAATTATTTGCAAATCACTAAAAAAGGACTACCTACTAGATATTTAGATTTCACATAAAGCAACAGTGCAAGTCTCAAAGACAGACCAAAAAAAAAACAATGGAATTGAAGCAATACTAGAAACAAAACCACACATATAGGAATATTTGATGTATATTGAAAGTAGCACTGCAAAGGGGCCAGGATGGTTATTTTAGTAAATCATGCTGAAACAATTGGCTATTCATATATTAAAAAAATAAAAAATGGTCCCTAAAACAAATCACATGAAAAAATTAATATGAGATGGAATCTCAGACTGAAAGACAAAACATTTATACTTTTTTAACATAGGAGAATATCCACAAGGCCTTAGTATAAGGAAACACTCCTTAAATGGTACAGAAAAACACTAACCATAAGAAAATTAAGGAATTCCATTAGTAAGACATAAAACAGTAAATCATAGCCTGGGAGAAGATGCTTACAATATGCATATACAATTAAGGTCTAATAAAAAGAATATATAAAGATCTTTTCTAAATCCACAAAAGGCAAAGAACCAAATCGAAAAATTTTTTAAATATACTTGAAATAACACATCATTGAAGATTTCAAAAATGAAAAGGTGCTCAACATCATTAATTAATAAGAAAATGCAAATTAAAACTACATAGAATACTATTGCACAACCACCAGAATGGCTAAAATAAAAAAGACAATTTTCAAATGTTTACATAGATGTAGAGTCACATGTACTATGGTAAACACCTGGTGGGTTTTAAATTTCTATAAGTATTTTCCAAAACACTTAGGCAGTGTCTATTAAAGTTGAAATATATACAGCCATACCTTGGAGATATTACGAGTTTAGTTCCAGACCATCACAATAAAGCAAATATCACAGTAAAGTGAGTTGGACAATTTCTTTGGTTTCCCAGTACATATAAAAGTCATATTTGCTGTACACTGTAGTCTATTAAGTGTGTAATAACATTATGTCAAAAAAATGCATATACTTTAATTTAAATACACTTTTTCCTAAAAATTGATAACAATTATCTGAACTTTCAGCAAGTTGCAATCTTTTTGCTGATAGAAGGTCTTGCCTCCATGTTGATGGCCGCTGAGTGGCAGGGTGGTGGTTGCTGAAGGTTGGGGTGGCTGTGGCAATTTCATAACATAAGACAACAATTGTTTGCCTCATCAATTGATTCTTCCTTTCATGAAAGATTTCTCTGTAGCATATGATGTTTTTTGATACCATTTTGCCCATAGTAAACCTTCAAAACTGGAGTCAATCCTCTCAAAGCTTGCTACTGATTTATCAATTAAGTTTATGTAGTATTCTAAATTCTTCATTGTTATTTCAACAATGTTCAGAGAATCTTCACCAGGAGTAGACCCTATATCAAGAAACAACTTTCTTTACTCATCTATAAGAAGCACCGCCTATCTGTTCACATTTTATCATAAGACTGTAGCAGTTCACTCACATCTTAAGCCTCCACTTCTAATTCTAGTTTTCTTGCTATTCCCACCACATTTGCAGTTACTTTATCCACTGAAGTCTTGTATCCCTCAAAGTCACCGATGAGAGTTGGCATCAATTCCTTCAAAATTCTGTTAATGTTGATAGTTTGATCTCCTCCCATGAATCACAAATGTTCTTAATGGCATCTAGAATGCTGAATCCTTTCCAGAAGATTTTCAATTTATTTTTTCCACATCCATAAGAGAAAAAGCCATCTCTCATAGCTACAGCCTTATAAAATGTATATTTTCTTAAATAATAAGACCAGAAAATCAAAATTACTCCTTGATCCATGGGCTGCAAAATGGATGTTGTGTTAGTAGGCATGAAAACATTCATTTTCTTGTCCATTTCCATCAGAGCTCTTGGGTGACCAGGTGCACTGTCAATGAGCAGTAATATTTTGAAACAAATATTTTTTTTTGAGCAGGTCTCAACAGTTGGCTTAGACTATTCATTAAACCATGCTGTAAACAGATGTGTTGTCATGCAGGCTTTGTTCCATTCATAGAGCACAGGCACAGTTGATTTAGCATAATTCTCAAGGGCTCTAAAATTTTCAGAAGGACAAAGACACATGGGCTTCAACTTAAAGCCACCAGCTGCATTAGCCTCTAACAAGAGAGTCAGCCTGCCTGTGGAAGCATTGAAGACAGAAATTGACTTCTGCTCTCTAGCTATGAAAGTCCTGGTTGGCATCCATCTTCTTTCAACCTAAGATGGTTTTGTCTACATTGAAAATCTGTTTAGGGTAGCCACCCTCAACAATGATCTTAGTTAGATCTTCTGGATGACTTGCTGCAGCTTCTACATCAGCACTTGCTGCTTCACCTTGCACTTCTATGTTACGAAGATGGCTTCATTCCTTCAATCTCATGAACCAACTTCTGCTGGCTTCACACTTTTCTTCTGCAGCTTCCTCACCTCTCAAAGCTTTCACAGAACTGAACAGTTAGGGCTTTGCTCTGGATTAGGCTTTGGACTAAGTGAATGTTGTAAGTGGTTTGATCTTCTATCTCGACCACTGCAACTTTCTCTATATCAGCAATGTCTGTTTTGCTTTCCTATCATCCATATGTTCCCTGGAGCAGCACTTCCAATGTCCTCTAAGAACTTTCCATTCGCATTCACAGGTTAACCGCTTGGCACAAGAGGCCTGGCTTTTGGTCTACCTTGGCTTTCAACACGCCTTTCTCCCTAAGTTTCATCATTTCTAGATTTGATTTAAAGTGTGACTCTTCCTTTCACTTGAGCACTTACAGGCCACTGTAGGGTCATTAACTGCCTCATTTCTTTATTGTTGTGTCTCAGGGAACAGGGAGGCCTGAGAGGGAGAAAGATGGGGCACATCTGATTGGTGGAGCAGTCAGAACATAAACAACATTTATCAATTTAGTCATCTCACATGGGCACAGTTCTTTTCTTTTTTTAAATATTTTTAACACTTACTTTGTACCAATGGGCACAGTTCTTGATCCCCTGAAACAATCCAATAGTAACATCAAAGATCACTCATCACAGTTCACCATAGCAGATATAATAATAATAATGAACAAGGTTGAAATATTGTGAGGATTACCAAAGCATGACACAGAGACAAAAAGTGAGCAAATGCTGTTGGAAAAATATTGTTGATAGACCTGCTTGATGTAGGGCTGCTACAATCCTTTAATTTGTAAAACAAAAAACAAAAAACAAAAACCTTGGTATCTGCGAAGCCCAATAGAGCAAATCACAATAAAATGAGATATGCCTGTATATCCTAAGAACAATTGTACGACTAGGTGTATCCTGAACAGAATTTCACAGCAAAAGACACATTCAGAGCACCTTTAATCATGATAGCTCAAAACTGGAAAACCAAATGTTCATCTACAATAGAATAGATAAGTAAATTGTGGAATACTAAACAATGAAAATTAACACACAGCTACACTCAACAACACTGATAACTGTCACAAATGTAATGTGAAATGAAAGAATTTATACAGTTTGAACCATCTATATAAAATTCAAGAAATTGGAAAATCTAAATTATGGTGTTATGAGATGACACATAGGAAAAAGACATGATTAGCATAAATCAGCATAATGGACAACTTGGGCTGGGGTGGGAGAGTTAATTGATTGAAAAATGGCTTCTTAGAGGTTGGCAATATTCTCTTTCTTTGCCTAGGTGGTAGTTAAATATGTATTCACTTTGTGAAAAATCATTAGGCTGTACATTTTTGTTTTGTGCAATTTTCTATGTGTAATATTTCACATTTAAATAGTGTACCTCTCTAGTGTTATGAAAATATAATTTAATATCAACAACTAATTTATATAGATGTAAAAAATATACCTATTATATAAATTGGATGTGCTACATATTTTTTACTAAAAAGAAAAATAACATATGCATTCTATAGACTAATTATAAGCACTATTTCTTTTACATGCCAACTAAGTGGGCTAGAGAGAAAAATGTGTACATTTGTCCCAATAGAGAAGTTTTCAGGACTGATAGTGAAGATATAAAAGAGAACCTGGTTGGTTATGTGGTAATTCAAAGTAGAATGGTTTGGTATGCCCACATGTCCCATGGGGTGGAAGATTGCACACTTCTAATATGTAACAAAGAATACAGCAACGGGTATAGAATTAGAATGTTTGCTCCTTCAGAACAAAGGCATTTCCATTATATTTTAGCCTTATGCTAAACACAACAAAGAGTTTTGTAGGTAGTAAAGAGATATTAAATATTCATTAAATTAAGTACTAAAGAATCCTAAAATATAATCAGTGAAAATTTTTATCACATTTTACCATCTTCCTTAGAAAATGTCATTAAAATTCTTTAAATTAAAAAATTAGTCTAGAATACTATACGTGAATAAATGATACTGATTTATGTTGAACTTTTTCCAGTTTTCTTCTTTTTAACATTAATAATTTTCTCTGTGCTAAGTAAGACTCTTTGCCAGTGTTTCTGAATGACCAGTGCTGCATTAACCTCTTTCTTCTATTACTCTTTAGTTAGAAAATTCATTATAGATGATTGAATAATCCTTACACCTTTGTCTCTCTCCTTATAAAAATAGTGAATGTGAATTAAATGATAACTTAAGACCTTAAATTATCCTTTATAAGATAATCATCTGTGAAACCTGAATCAAATCAATCCTGAAATAAAAGACCCCTCTAGCCACCTTGTGCTTATCTTTAGAATATTGTTATTATACATCTGGCACACAGAAATGGCTGATATGTGGGCTTGCAGATATATTTGCATGATGAAACAAATATTCCTAAAAATAGTCTAAGGTAAAGATCGTAGACCTGTTTGATCTAGCATTGATCCGCAGTAATCAAGATAAGGGCGATTTGAAGTGTAATGTGCTATATGATTTATGTCTGTGATAATGATTTATCTTGTTTGTCAATACATCTCCCAACATCCCCAGCACCAAGCACAGCAACTGGCACATAGAAGGTTCTCAATAAATATTTGTTAAATAAGGTAATGAATAAATTTCATTAAGAAAAAAGCAGAATTCCTAAAAAAAACTCTACACATTCTGTATCTGGCCTATATTTTACTTTCACTTCCCTACAGAGAAAAGAAATCACCCAAGATCACAATTAACAGCCCAACTCAGACAGTTCATGAAGGCATAAAAGATTTCAAAATCTAAGTCTTCTTACCAGGACTCTCTCCCAGGGGCTCTGTCATGTGCAGATGAGATTCTCTTCCCAGCTGAGAATTCGGGACAAGCCAAGGAAGATGAGTCTGTTGTTCATCTTGCAACTCATCTTTCAAGGAATTCAACTTGCTTCACAAGAGTCGATTGGGAATGGCCTCTGAAGAAAACAGTCTCTTGGATTATATTAAGTGAATGCTTGACAGTTGACACAATAAAGCCTTGCCCTCTTGCCCAAAAGTTTTCCAAGGACATGCTTTCCGCAAGGGGAAAAAGGAACATAGCCTGGTAACAGCTGCCCCCAGAGGATGGATTGCACATGGATTACAACTAACTCCGGTCAAGAAGAGATTGTCTACGGTCTTGTAAAAGAGGGGTACATCTTGTGCTGAGATAGCCTATGCTCCCTCAAATATTTTCTTGCCCCAAATGCTTAGTCCCTTCGGTACTTGGCTTTGCTACCTTCTGCTTGCTTCTGTCACTGAGCAACTGAGGAACTGTCAACCTCATTTTTCTAACTAAGGACTGAAGGAGCTCTTTAGCCCCTGAAAATACAACAAAGGAAAAATCTATTAGGCCAAAAATTAAGCCTAAATTTGAAATACAAATACTTGAACTGATCATGACATCCATATACTTAAAAAATACAACTTTCTTCTAAAAAAGAAAAAACTAAGAAATGATTGCATTGGGCTGCCAGTTGCTCTTGGCTGAGTAGGCGAGAACAGTAGAGGAATCCTGGCAGCCACCTGAAACCCATGGCATAGAATTAAAATTCGCTTTTAGATTTTGAAAGCAGGTTGTGTTGAAGGGAAGAAAGTAACCACATTTCCATAGTAAATGTCATAATCATTGTGGTTACCTGGCACAACCTGAGGTAAAACTGTTAAGTTAGCAAAAATTGGTTTTAAGTAACTTCTAATATACTCTAGCCTGCCCAGAATTATATTAATTAGCTTTATTTTCACAGTTTCCTGGGCTGAATGGGAGAAATGTAAAGAAAATTAAATTGATAGTTTGTGTGAACGTGCTTATTTTTAGTGACTGACCATAGCAGGGGCTTAGTACATTTACATGCTGTTTCTTATCCCAGGACACTGGGAGCAAAACTAGGCAAACAAAAGGAACCTGAATTTCCCAATAATTTATAATTGATCATTTTGACAGTCAATGCCCTTGACAAATGACATTTTGGCTTTTATTTTAATTGTAGGTATCTAATAATAATGATTATTGTTTACATATTACTATAGGACAGGGATTGTTTTAAGCCCTTTACATATTTATCTCTACCTTCACTTCAACCTTATGAGGTATCTCATAAGGCATAGGGACCATTATCTATATTTTACAGATGAGGAATACAGGACATGTAACTAACTAGGAAGTGACAAAGCCAGGATATGTACCCAGGTAGTTTGGCCCTAGTCTTTTTCTTATCCACTATACCACACTGCCTCCAAAGGCAGTAGGAAACTTAAAAAAAAAAAAAGTATGGATGTGTATATGGCTACACAAAACATGTAGAAAGAAAAGTCTGAGTGGAAAAACAAAATGAGGAAGATGATATATGAAATGATATTCAATGACACCCAATTTGTCCTAAAGTTGAACCCTGTTACCTTAACAATATTTATACAAATAAGATTTTTAATAGACGGTTTTTTTTAAATCTTTCAGGAGTCATGCACAATGAGAACACTACTACAGAGTTTTACTTTTAACAAAAATGTTAATACAAATTACAGTTATTTTCAAATACACTTAATTTATATTTATTATTTCATAGTGTGAATGTTACTTATCAAATTAGCAATCCAAATATAAACTCTCTTTAGTATAAGTCACTCAAATGTTTGTTTCAAGTCTTAACATATTAATAGCCCAATTTTGTTCATATTTTCCACCTTTCATAGTTTTTTTCACAAAGCAATGCTGTTGGCTCACATTTTCTTTTTAATCAGAATGAACTGTATGGGATATTTTTTATTTGGCCCTCCACTTCCATGCTCCACCCTTTTCTAGCCTGACTTTGCTGTGGATGTTGATCTGTATTGGCTACATCAATAGATTTTCTTACTCTGTGGTTCCTATTTTGCTTCAGATGTGGAAACAATGCAAGTGCCCATCAGTACATGAATGGATTAATAAAATGTGCTATGTGTATACCATGGAGTACTACTCAGCCATAAAAAATGGTGAAACTAATTTATTAGATTTTATTTTTTAGAACCATTTTATCTTTACAGAAAAATTGAGCAGATAGTACGGCGTTACCATAGGCAACCCCTTCTCCTCAAACACAGTTTGCCCTATTGTTAATTATCTTGTATTAGTGCAGAACATTTGCTACGACTAATGAAAAACTCAATCCAGGGTAAATTGAGGCCACACGCAAGATTCGCAGAGTAAAAGGATACTAAAGATCAAGTAGGTTCAGCCTGATGCAATCATGCAAATAAGGCGCTGTGGTGTCACTGGCCAGGGGCTGCTGCTCATTGATAGATGAGGTGGGCAGTGCCCAGAGGTGCCCATTGGTGGAGGTGGGAAGTTTTAAAAGGCAAAACACCTGTACTTGCTTCACTCCTCTTCTAAATTTGGGAGTTTGTGGGGTTTCCTTTTCCCTAGGCTGTTGGCTGCTGGAAAAGAAAGGTGATTGGATTCGCTCCCACAACCTTCACAGCAGGGAAAGCAGTCAGCCTAAATCTGGGACTCCCCTCTCCAGAGCAGCCTCGTGGGAGTGGGGGATGGAGGTCCTGGTGGAGGCTGGAAGGTGCCATGACAACCCGGCAGAGTGGGAGTGTTGGGCTTGCTCAGGGTGGGAATTAGAAACATGTATGGAAAGGAATGGGGTAGATGAAGAAGTCAGATAAGGGCCCCCACTCTGGAGGTTGTAAAGATAACTCCGAACCACAAAGGCGGGGATGGAGCCAGCAGAGACTGGTGGCTGTTCCAGAAAGAACTCCCCCTCCCATTGTCAAGAATGTGACCCCCATCAAGCCCTCCTCCTTAATGAAAATCCCCCTTCCACCCTGATGTTTGACCTGGCTGACCAACCACCTCCCTATGCCCATAGACAACCAGTCCCTCTCAAAAGCCTGTGAAAATTCAGCCCCACCCCCTTGAGAGTCCCAACCAAAAGCCTTTAAGAGCCCTCAGCCTGTAAGAGCAGGGGTCTCTGTCCTTTTGGCCAGAGGCCCTTCTCAGGTTTCACCATTAAAACCTGTCTTTGCCCATCAAAGCCATCTCTTGTCTCTATCCTTTTCTCCTGCTACCTGACATTTTGGTTCGTTGGAACCAAATGTCAGGAACGGGCATCAGGAGCAGACCTCTTTGCAACCCAGGAAGCAGTGGGCTATGGCAGCTCCCCTGGCCTTACTCCAGGATCCTAGAGTGTCTGGCTACCCAGCCCGTCTGACCCTTCCCTCCCATATCCAGACCCACAGCCTCTACAGGATAAGACAGTCTGCCCCAGCTCTCAGACTAGTTCCTTCATGGTCAGGTCCAAGTCGGGGTTCATACCGATCCGCCAGTTACCACGAGGTTTCTGGATTCTATTTGTCTCTCCTCTCTTTCTCTTTCACTTTCCTGGCTTTGGTGGTGAAAGGCCATTTGCTGATTCCTTTAAAAACATCCAACACTGGTCATCATCCTGAACTCTGGTAGAAGGGGCTAAAAATCCCTCTCAGACCGGCCATCCCAGTTCCCAGGGAACCACGTGGGACTCTAACCCTTGGTCATGGCTTGAGAACTCGTGGACACCTGATTCTCAGCCACCTCCTATCCATCCTTCTCCAGGAGAAGGACCCTGGCTCTCCACTCTCAACTGGGGAAACCTGGATGGGAGATAGGGAAGTCACTGGCCAACCTCTTACCATGGGAGTGGGCCAATCTCTAATTCCTCACTCCTCACCTCTGGGATGTCGCCTCCTTAATTTTTCTAAATTGGGTCTGCAGGGGGACTCAAGAAAAAGCAATTGATATTTTTCTGTAACACAGCTTGGCCACAATACAAATTAGATAATGACAACCACTGGCCCGAGAATGGCACTTTCGATTTTTAGATCCTTAGTGACCTGGACAACTTCATACAAAGAAACAGCAAATGGTCAGAAGTTTCCTACGTTCAGGTCTTCTACCTCTGCTTTCAGCCCTCCCTCTGTCTAAATTGCAATCTGGCACAGTTTCATATAATTTAAAATCTTATAGTCGTGCCTTCCATTTATTGATGTATGACTTTACCCATAATCCCTGTCTTCCTGAAATGTATAAAAACAAACTGTAACCCAACCACAGCGAATTCACTTACTCAAGGTTTCTTGGGTGTGTGACTCCAGGTCATGGTCCTCAAATTTGACTCAGATTAAACCTCTTTAAATTATTGTACAGAATTTGGCTTCTTTTCCACTGACAAGATTGGTGCCCCATCCTCCTAAGCCCTGGACCACCCGTTTTTGTTTGATAGTCCTGGGTTTACTCTGAGCTGGTTCTTTTTCTAGGAATTATTTGGGATCTTAATTTAAATTTGGAAGTGCATTCTAAAGGGTCTTCTCCATTGCCTTTTCATTCTAAAATTAATCTCAATTGGCTTTTCTGTGCATTTGCAAAAGAGGAAACTAAACTGTCTTGTTTGTAGATAAATGTGAGACTGAGTTTCTCAGCTTGGAAGGGGAGGGGCTCCCCTGGGTGACCAGGGTCCTGAGTGGGAGTTGCCTGGGGTGACTCCCCAGGGCAAGAGTGGCCCCATAGGGAACCCCCCAACAACTTAATTAAAAGAAGGCTCGTCCAGGAAATGCATATAAGAGCTGATCACTCGGTGTTTTGAGCCCTCTCGGAGGTACTAGACCCCTGAAGAGAAAAACTGAGACATGTAAGAGGGTGGGTGAAACACTGAGAACTCCATCCACAATCAGCACACTCCGATCCACAACACTAAACCCTTGACTACAGTGCGGTTGCTTCTTTAAAAACAAATGAGAAACAAATCCTTTAAAAATGAGTAAAGACAAGGAGAACACCCCCTTCAGGCACCCCAGTTAGTTTATGGTGCCTCTACTTACAAGTGTTTGTGTAAATGGAAAGGTTCAAAGGCATGCTGGGTTCCAGCTGGTTATAGCCAATTCTTGTACACAAACTTTTACTAAAGGGCAAATTACATCTAGGAAAATTCAGAGTTCAAGTGGTCGACCTACCACTACAGAGTTAAAAGGTCTCTCAAGCTGTTACCCTCTTCTTTTCTGGCTACTCTAAAACCTGCTAACTTTTTCTATTGAGATTGAGGTAACTCATTCTTTGTGGTATTTGCAATTAAAAGGCTACCTAGAGATCCTGCATCCAGTTCCAGCGAAGATACAAACATTAAAAAGTCATTTTAAACTGAAGGAAAAAAAGGGGTAAAAAGGCTTTTAAAAACCAAATTGCCATGGAAACTGCTTTACCCAGAACTTTGATGCACAGGTGTAATTAGGTTACCTATCAGGGCAACTAAAGTTTGTCATGTGAACAAGCTCCTGTTCTGTCAGAAGAAATCTGGATCCACTTGTCTTTTACAGAGTGGTGAGTTGTGTTACCATCTCATGGCTAGAGTTCTAGGGTAAAATCTATTAGGACTTTGTGCATGTGTATGTGTGCGTATATATATTTAGATATATTTTATGTATGTCCATGTATTATATATTTGTGCCTACATGGTTCTGGACTGGCTTATAAATAAGGGAACACTGAAATTAATTAAACAAACCCAAATGATTCACATAAATTTAGTAATCTTTGGTTAATGAAAATATTTTGGTTTTGATCTTTTAATCTAGCTGCAGATAATTTTTCCACTGATTTCAATGTCTGTGGAAAGGTACACATAAAATGTGTTTCTAACTAACTCACTCTTTAGTAACAGTACTACTAGGGATTCAAAGTTGTCCTAGGAGTTGTAGCTACAAGAACTTAAATTGGAAGCTTTAATTTTACCTTAATCTTGTCTATTTTTGATTCCCTAGCCAGTTATGTGTACATTATGTTACCATAACAATGTTTTCACCTAGGAAGAAAAATCCTAAAGTGTTAATTTTTCTATAGTAATTTATTTTAAGATAAAAAGCAAATGATTTTTAAAATCCAAAGAAAATCTCAAAAGTCTTAAAACTCTTTAGAAATATTACAGGTACTCAAGTTTACACCCAAGTTGAAAAATATTTTGAGACTATTTAGATTGTTTTTAAATAGCTTAATCTTGATCCTCATGTAAAAAATGTGTTACAACTCTGTGTCATTGTTTGAGGTATTAAGGATTGGTGCTGAAGCTTTTTCTTTTCAGTCTACAGTCAAGTAATCTCATGCTGATGGGGTTCAGAAAACTACCCTAAAATGAAGGCCTCAGAAGCAAAAGTTCTCTGACTTTGCCTTGTCCTCCTACCTCTTAGTTCCATTTTTCCCTAAGCTAGGTGGAAAAAATCAAAATCCCTCTCCCCCAAGGCAGGTCATAAAGGCCATAACCTCTTTTTCTGAACGATAGCTATAGAAACTAAAATTATTCTATGTAAAAGTTGGCCATAAAGTAATTATCTGACTTACTTTGTTTAACTGTAAAACCCCCATTCCAGGAAGGGCCCCTCTCTCCACCCAGAAGGAATGCACACTCAGAGAGGCCAAACAGAAAGGCCTTGCTGGGTTTCCCACTCAGCTCTTTTTGTCCAGTCCCCTACATCTTTGAGTGTTCATTCTAAAGGTGTCCATGTACAAGTTTTTAATGTCTCTCCTATTAATCTTCATATCAGTAAATTTTCAGCAAATCTTTGTGTGAACACTGGCCTTTACTCCCTACAATTTGACTAAATTTTGGGGGCCAGGGACACCTTGATCCCTACAATGTCAATAGATATTATTTTGGGATGTGATATTTTAGAAGGATCTAATTAATTAAAAACTTTAAACAGGATATGTTCTAAAACATCTACTAAGATTTTATTAAAATTAACGTTATCAATAATACACTAATACAATTAAAAAATTTGGTTTATTCTTTTGAACTAGATTTTCATGTGATATTAATAGGAAAATCAAGATTTTAAGAATAACAAAATAGTTTTGTTCACCTTTTGAATAAACTACAAAAAGGAGGGGGGGAAGAGAGAGAGACAGATTAAACTCATCTCCTAATTTACATTTCAGTTTGTCTATATTACGTCTCATGATTATTTGGGAAACTCAGTCTCCTCTCTTAAAAAGGATAAGATTTTTACTTTTTAAAATGTTTGAATTATGAGTTTCGCTAAGTATAGTAACCTGCAATCTTGTTTCATGACAACATTGGACAATTCATGACTCCCTACTTTCAAGCTTTCACTAAAATTATAGTTACTAAGAATAAGAATTCTAGTCAAAGTATGTGATTCTATATACAAAGTACACTAAAGAATAAGATATGTTTTTAATAAGATTGTAAAAGAAGCATAAAAGATGTTCTTATTAAATATATATGTAATCTTGTCTAATTCAGAGGTTATTTAAAGGTTGAATCAAAATATGGATTTAAGAAAATAAAAACAAAATAGAAAGTAACTTGTGAGTAAGAGAAAGAAATGTAAAAAGGCAATTGAGTGTGGAAATATATTTTTGGTAAGAAAAGTTAAACAGAAAGGAGATTAATATTGTAAAGAAAGGATCTTGTCTGGAATTTTTGTCCTAAAATGACTGGTTATTTAGGAAATGGGAAAGTTAGAACAAAACAAAATTTTTAGACGTGTTTTGTAGATGGTCCATGAAAGTTGGGATAAAGTTTATAAAGGGAATTTATGAAGGAATTTTGTATTTGATCCAGTTACTATGATTAAAAAGATAAATTTTAGTTAAAACAAAGTTTTCTTGAGATATTAATTTACTCTTAATGAAATTACATAATGTACATAATGTACTCATAATGTACAGGTTACAGATTTTATAACCCGTTTCTCTATTAGGTTTTGACTAACTAAAAAAACCCTAAACTTTAAAGGTTAAGGTTTACACTCATATATCTTCCTTTATTGCCTTTAGAATCTTTTGATGACTATCTCTCTTGGTTAAATAAACAAACATTATTTTGTAGTGGCTTATGATTCTATTTGAACAAATATTTCAAGCCTTTGATATTTGACAAACTTTCAAAAACCCAAATTCTAAATCCAGCCTTTTGATCTCAAATCAACTCTTTATATTAAGGCCACTAAAAGTCTAAGAGAGACATATTTAGGCTTATTTGACATATGAAAACTTTACAGGAAACATTGTCAAATATGAAATATGTTTAACCTTTGTTGGATTATATTTATATAAACATGTTATTAATATATGTTCCA
Source organism: Daubentonia madagascariensis (assembly GCA_023783475.1). Classification (NCBI taxonomy): domain Eukaryota; kingdom Metazoa; phylum Chordata; class Mammalia; order Primates; family Daubentoniidae; genus Daubentonia; species Daubentonia madagascariensis. The sequence goes on along the minus strand of JAKFHU010000877.1, from coordinate 14,541 downwards.
GTATGATAAAATATTAATGTCTAGATATATGTTATCAGTAATAATTATGGTTATTATGTTAAATTACCATATGCCACAAAATAACCCACCTTATTTGTCAGTTGTCTTTTTAACCATACCTAGTCTAAGACTTTTTATTTTACTTTAAGTCATCTCAAAGTTTTTTTTTTTTCTAAAAGGCTAAGTCCAAAGTTACTTCCTCAAGGAAAGTCGTTGAAAGTACTAAGTGCTCCTAAATACAGGTTTCTGATAACCTTAGAGATTATAGACCCCTGGACTAAAACAAAACAAACTTCCAGAACTTTAATTAGAAAACTGATATGTCCATGAATATCACTAACTGAACCCCTTGAGACCAAACTAAATTTTTATGACTTTTTATTTAAAATGTTACTGATTCTCTTGCCTTGTTTTCCAGAGTCATGACAAGTTTTAAGGAAATAACAAGTTTACCTGATATCTCCCGGATTTAAAACTATTGAATACTGCCTGGCTCAACCTATTATTCACTGCCAATGCCCTGTTACTGCAAACATCCTCCCTCTAGGCCCAGGGACTTATCACAGAAGAGGGGGCATGTAAGATTGTAAGGGCCAATTCGGAGGGATGGAATTAGTTTAGACCCTCCATATCAAGGAAGAAATTTTCCTACTTCCCATAGACTTAAAACTTCCTGAGTATAACTGTTTTCAGTTATGGGGGTTTGTGCAAAAGGAGATATGACAAGTGGCTAATTTATCAGCCACCTTAGAACAAATTACTAAAGAGACTAAAATATTGTGATACAACAAAAGTCTCTAAATTCCTTACCTTGAATGGTTAACAATGCTTATGTTTGCTACAAGTCTGCAACTAAAACCAAAAATATAATAACTCAACACTTATAAGATGAATTAATTTTATAGCCTTGCCTTTGACATTTCAGTTTTTATTCTTATGTTGCCTAGAAGATTTTAAAAGGGTTGATGAGTACCTGTCTACCTCCAATCCTGTCTGGCCTAAAATACTTATTACTATATTATCATTATATATCTCTTATAAAGGCTATACCAGATACAGGAAAAAAAAAAAAAAACCCAATCAAAGACCCAGATCATGATAATTCAAAGAATAGATCTGGTCCAGGATTTTTTTTTTCAGACAAAAACCTAGGCCTGACTTTCTCTGGCCCCTTAAACAATTGGCTATCAAATCAGGTCGAACCATGTCCTTCCCCTAAGATAACTACACCAATTTTAAAACCACTGTCACCAACACTGGATGACCGAATAGGAAATCTAGGAATGAGGCTTCCTCATGCCACGTGACCAGATAGACAACTCTAGGAATAAGCCTTCCTAGCGCCATAGGACCTCCTGCTGTTTGGCCTACACATACATTCTGTGGAATGATCTTTGGCCAACAGGGGGAACTGAGGACTGAACTCTGCTCTTTTTCTTTTGCCCAAATTCCTTTCTAAAGGGGCCTAGTGAGTCACATCTACAAAAGATAGAATCTCAGTAAACAGGTTTTTATGATGAGGTTTACTTCCTGACCTTATTCCAGTATAACTTCACATAAAAGAATTCTCTTATCTTAACTCAAACATTCCTTTCCACTAATTCCTAGTCTTTGGGAAAAGCCTAACTCTTTCAGCCAATTGTCAGCAACAACAACAAAAAATCTTTAAACCTACCTATGGCCTGTGGCCCCCCACTTCAAGATGGCCCACCTTTTCAGGCCAAACCAGTATATGCCTTCCATGTATGCCCAACTTCCCAATTTTCTAATTTTTAATTTTTACCCATACCTTACCCTTTTCTTAGATATACATGATAAAAAGGGTGGAATGTTGGACTTACTTAGGGTGGGAATTCAAAAAATGTATGGAAAGGAATGGGGTAGATGAAGAAGTCAGATAAGGGCCCCCACTCTGGAGGTTGTAAAGATAACTCCGAACCACAAAGGCGGGGATGGAGCCAGCAGAGACTGGTGGCTGTTCCAGAAAGAACTCCCCCTCCCATTGTCAAGAATGTGACCCCCATCAAGCCCTCCTCCTTAATGAAAATCCTTCTTTTGCCCTGATGTTTGACCTGGCTGACTAACCACCTCCCTATGCCCATAGACGACCAGTCCCTCTCAAAAGCCTGTGAAAATTCAGCCCCACCCCCTTGAGAGTCCCAACCAAAAGCCTTTAAGAGCCCTCAGCCTGTAAGAGCAGGGGTCTCTGTCCTTTTGGCCAGAGGCCCTTCTCAGGTTTCACCATTAAAACCTGTCTTTGCCCTTTGAAGCCATCTCTTGTCTCTATTCTTTTCTCCCTCTACTTGACAGAGAGAAGCTGCTGGAAGGTGAGCCCCACTAAGCTGAGGCTGCCAGTAGGGCTGCAGGGCTCCACAGCCAGGAGGCGGCTTCCACTCCAGTCCTGTCTCTCAGCCACTTCTGGAGGTCTCCTTTTGTTGCTGCCCAACTAGGTTCATTTGCCTGCTGCCCAAGAGGAAGCCAGTATGTTGAGACAGCAGAGTTTATGGCAGAGAAAGGGTTTAATTGTGCATAGCGCTAGGCAGATGGGAGGAATTTCTCAAATCTGCCTCCCCGAGAATTTGAGAAACAGGGTTTTTAAGGATAGTTTGGCAGACCAAAGATTAGGCAATTAGGTTTGCTAATTGGCTAGGTTGGGGCCAAATTATAGGGGCATAAAAATCTTCTTGTGTTGCTTCAGTTCCTGGGGTCACAATTCCAGTCGAGTCAGTTTATTGGTATGGGCCCCCAGTCTGGGTGTGTCAGTCAGTCCATTGGAATGCAGGACCTGGAAGATATCTCAGAAACTACCCCTAGGTTTCAAGAAGGTGATGTTATCTAGGAGAAAGCTAAGAATCTTTATGACCACCAGCTCTGTGGCTGCATAGTGGCAATTATAGAGAAACAAATAAGGGGGCAGTGGCCAATAGTTAAAATACCTGACTCCCTTAATACCATTTGAAGAAATACAGAAATACAGGACCTTTGCATATCCTGTGCTCCCGGTGACATTCTCCCTCAGCCTCTTCCCAGCCATTAATTAGGGATGCAGGTAGGCCCCAGAGTTCTGCATTCCTTTGGGACAAACCTCATTGTTCCTTCCCTAGTACTCCCAGCTTCACCATCACTGTCTGCCTCAAAAATAGTCAGGACTAATTCCATTATGCCTTTTTAACCCAAATTACCTTATTTGACAATCACGATCCAGGCAGGAAAACAAACCACACTAGCTATTTTACCAGAATTGAAAAGAATCCTAGGACTCTTAGAAAATATACCACCCATCTTATTTCTCTTTGAATATCCCCCAATTTGAATCATTTCCTATATCCCTCTAGCTCTGTAAACATTCTGTGTACCCTCTGCACTCATTGACCTTCATTAGCACCTCTCCTTTCCAAACATTCCTTCACTTTGTTACCCTGCTGAAACCTGGCTCTCCCCTGAGAACTCTGCTTTCATTGCAACCCTCCCAAGTTGTATCTGTTTCCTCTCCTACTCTTATGGCCTTGCACCTCCTGATGGGATCTTCTCATATCTGCTTCTTGTTTTTCATATCAATTTCCAAGCTGTCATTTCTCCTTTCTTAAAAACAAAAAGAAAACCACAAAACAGCTTGAAGCTTATTTTTCAGACCATCCTACCCATATCCTTCCTTGTTACAGTAAAATATTATTCTCTTGAGAGTAAGCTTTGGGGAAGCTCATGATACCTTGTCCAAAACTACTACAATTATGAGTTCAAAATCCTTGTAGAAGGTTTTGAATACTCTGGCCTTTTAGTTCCAACCTGCTTAGGCCATCTTCTCCTAAAAGCATCTCAATCTCCAGCCACCATGTCTGTGATTTCAGCACTTCCTGTAGAAGCCCAGCTTCTAACATTTTCTTATACCCTTCTAACACCTACAATTCTTTAATCCACCACTGTTTCCACAGCCCTCACCCCTGATATGTTCATTCTTTGCTTACTCTGCTTGGATTCCGTTATTCATAACAATCACATCATCACCTTCTTGCCCTTCACTGTACTTGCCCAGCAAGTTCCAAGCCCTATCCAAGCTCACTCTGCCCACTCTATGCCTGAAACTTGCCGGCTGGTCTTCATAGCCACTAACCCCGAGGTAGTCCTTCACTCTTTTTTGGCTACATTTTCCTGGTTTATTGACTTTGTCATTTTGCTGTAGGCCATCTCATCCTTCCCTCTTTTCTCCCAAAACCTCTTTCCCCCTTTCATGAATTCAGTAAAGAAGATCATTAGACAGTTGAGTAGAAACATATGCTGGATATATGAGTCTACAGAGTAGAAGTCCATCCTGAAGGAACTCACCAGAAAAGACCAAGAGAGTGGAGATGGCAAGATAAAGTGCTCCAAAAAGGTAGAGATTCAAAGTATCAAACAGTTTACTAATAGTTCAAAACGAAGATCAAGAAACAGTTACTGAAGTTAGCAGTGTAGAGGCCATTGACTATGTTAATAAGACAAGTTTCAGTAAAGTAGTCAAAACTGATTGAAGTGAGTTTAACAAATACAGGAGTTGGAAAGAGCTAATATAAGCAATTTTCAAAATGATTTACTTTTAAAGAAAGCATTTTAATCCAAGTATAATCTATACAAAGAGAAGTATACATATAAATATATACCTCAGTGGATTATCATGAAATGAATACCTAGATTCTTTCAAGGAGTTTTGTTTAGAAAAACACAGAAGAATGGAGCACAGGCTGAAGAGATAAATGGTTTTGGGGTTTTTGTTTTTTGGGTTTTTTTTCTGTCCCATCCAGTTTAATGAAACCACAAGAAACAACTAAAATCTAAAAGGCCTCCGAGAGAAACAAATGAATACACTTGTTTCAGTTTAGGAAGCAACCTCTCTTTGCCAATAACTTGAAACTATCCATAAGTTAGGATATCAAGATTTAAAGAACTACATTTTAAAAAGCCAGGACATTGGCCAAATTACATTTTACTTAAAAATCAAGAGACAGGTCCAGCATTAGTATACTTATCTATTTACCGCAAATAACAGAAAACACCCACAACATACAGAGTAACCTACCAGACAGGTAGAGAATGGAAAGGACAACTGCTAGGGTGGTTATACCTTCAAGAAGTCTGTAACTTAGCTGTTGAAATGATATACAGGCACTAAAAGAAAATACACAAGTAAAGCTTACATTACATGTTAAGAACTACAAACACTAAGATTATATACAACAATCTACAAATTATGTTTATTGTGTAATATACACCAGATTCTTACTCTTCCACCTTATCAGGCCCTCACTCCCTTCAGGCTTCGCCCTATTAACTACATCTTGGCTATGAAAAAGTAGCACAGAACAATCCACTGGTTTAATACTGAAACATGGCACTAACAATTGAACCCATCCAGACACTCTCATGGCACACTGGTCGGGGGAGACGTGACGATGCCATGATCACCCAAACAAACCACAGGAAGTTTTCTGAAGGGTCTGTTGGGGCCAAGAACCCTTCCAAGCAGAAGACTAGTTGCATATTCAGCAAGACCAACATCACTAGTTTGGAGCAGGAAGGAAAACAGGGATTATTTTTCAATCAGGCTTAGTGTGCCTTCATGCATACCACAATGACATGAAATAATCCTTGCCCTCAGGAAGCCTATAATCTAGTCAGGAAAACAAAAGCAATACAAATCAACAAATGCAGTGCTATAATCCAGAATGAAGCATATGCAGCTAACCAAGAAATACAAAGGAAAGATCGTGGGGTAGAGTTTTGTTTGAAAAAGTGACCTGAAGGGGTGAGGTGATGTTGTTCTTTACATCCTCTGTCTGCTATGTTACTCTGTATACAGTGGGTGCTTGCTTGATTTAAATGAGGGAAAAGTTCTTGTCAGGTTGGCATTTGCAAGGAAGAACTTGAGTGAAGATGAAAAACAAGCAGGTTGCTGTTTTGAGTTGAATCCATCAAGTTACCTTAACAGAAAAATAAAGGGGCAATTGGTATCACATTTGCTCAGAAAGATCCCTACCCATCCACTTAGGAGAGAAAAAAGTTCCCTAGATTCTGTCAAGAAAACAGAGACCAAGATTCAGAAGCATTTTCCCATAATTGTAATCTCTGACATTAAAAAGTCAATTTCATGAGAGCCACAGACCAGAATAGGTACAAATTTTATCAATAATTAAAAGACATTTGAAGTTTCTCTAAAAAGGATTCACAAGTTTACTCAGTAGGATGTATGGCGAAAAAGTATCTGGCATGCTGATGTCAAAAAATAATAATAATAATTTAATGGATAAAACTTAGGCCCAAATTCCACTACCAATTAAGCAGCAATTTCAGATTATTAAGTGCTATGACTTCATATCTTCAACCTACTTTACATCAATTTCCACTCCCCCAGGAGCACCAACACTGGTGAGATGCTGTATCTTTTTTTAATGACCTCAAAATAGGTAATGTAATTTTCCAAAATAATAACAACTTACACTTATTTATCATTTTGTTGTTTTTCACAGCCATTATATTACTGGGTCTCACAACCCCCCAGTGAGATAACATAAAGATTACCCATCCCCATTTTACAGATAAAATGAAGACCAGGTAGGTTAAGTGACTAGCTCAAGGTCACACAGCTACTAACTGGCTGTGTGTGAATTTCCTAGCCAGTAATGTATCTTCTTTGCTGAGATGAAAACCTTAAAATAGGATAATAAAACCTTATCTGGATAACATAAACCTTTATCTTAAAGTAAATCAGTAATCTTAAAAGTTGGAATGGAAAAGTAAACATACATTAATCCAAATTTACTTTGCCAGGTGAAAGTACTGATTTTACCAGGGCATACCTAAGATCCCATTCATTTTTAAAATACTGAACTATTTTAGTTTAGCACCTTCCAGAAATCTAAATGCCAAAATTGTCGTCGAACTTTTAGAAAGTAAATGAAAAAACTAAAACAAAACCTGTTCATTGACACAAACTAAGTAGCAAATGTCAGCTGAGCAGATTTAAAAACCATTCACGCTCCTGAAAAACTGGGGAGCGAATGGAAACAATAATAATCTTAATTACAGTTCTCCAATTCTTATGGAGATTGGCACATTCACAGAAAGACAGACAGTACAAAGCCCACAACCCCCAACCATGTTAACGTGCTCTCTTAAGCTTAAAATAAATAAGAACTCCCCCAATCTCACAACGATGAAAGAAAGCCACACCAGTTCAGTATTTCTGGGGCTGAAGGAAAGATTAGAAATTGTGTTCACTTGAGATCTTACACTTGATATTGATCTCTTTGCATGCTGTAAATAGGAAAATATGCCTCAATAAAACCCTCTAAAATTTATTGTAGACTAAACGTCTGATAATTCCTCACCTCAACCCTAACTGCTTCCCTCCCCCAGGGGTGTAAATGCGACACACACAGGCCTCATATACAGGCCTCTTGCCTTTTTTTCCAACACAACTAGGACCTTTGTTCTGAGCGTCGGTTTTTTACCCCACTCAATAGCTCTTTCAACTTTCTACCCTGTATTTTTTGTTTGGTTTTTAGAGAGGAAATTCTGAGCCTCGACTTGCCAGGTCTTTAAAAAATGAAATGCCAAAAATATCTAATGAGACTCTCGAGAGGAAGAGAAAGTTAAACACACCACTAAAGGGCTGAAAAAATGGAGTAAAGCCTGGAGCTCGGGTGATTTGGCAGCCCAGGCAAGGCCGGGGAACGTGACCAGGAGGGGAGACAGCAGGAGAGCAGTTAGACGTCCACTCAGAACAGATTCACTGCGCGCTATTAACCGTGCCCCTACACACACACACGCACACACACTCAGAACAGGTTCACTGTGCGCTATTAACCGTGCCCCCTACACACACACACACTCAGAACAGGTTCACTGTGCGCTATTAACCGTGCCCCCTACACACACACACACCACACACTCAGAGAGTCACTGTGGCTATTAACCTGCCCCCTACACACCACACACGCACACACACTCAGAACAGTTCACATGTGCACTATTAACCGTGCCCCTACACACACAACGCCACACACTCAGAACAGGTTCACTGCGCGCTATAACCTGCCCCTACACACACACACAACACACATCAGAACAGGTTCACTGGCGCTATTAACCTCCCCCTACACCCACAACACACACACTCAACACTAGGCAGTCACTGCGCACTATAACGTGCCCCTACACACACACACACACACTCACACTCAGACAGCTCAGCATAACTACCCTACCACAGAAGAGACGAGTCACTGCCACTATTAACCTTACCCCCTACACACACACACACACTCAGAACAGAGTCACTGCATGCTATTAACCTGCCCCCTACACACACACACACACTCAGACAGGTTCATGCACTATTAACCGTGCCCCTACAACACACACACTCAGAACAGGTTCACTGCGCACTATTAACCTTACCCCCTACAACACACACACACACCACACATCAGACGCACTATAACCTACCCCTACACACACACCACAGCAAACAGGTTCATGTGCACTATAACCGTGCCCCTACACAACAACACCACTCAGAACAGGTCACTGGCGCTATTAACCTTACCCTCACTCACCACACACACTCAGAACAGAGTCACTGCACGTATTAACCGTGCCCCTACACACACACACACACTCAGAAAGGTCATGTGCACTATAACCGTGCCCCTACCAACACACTCGAACAGGTCTGGCTATAACCGGGCCCCTACACACACACACACACTCAGAACAGGTTCACTGCATGCTATTAACCTTACCCCCTAACACCCACACACACTCACACACTCAGAACAGGTTCACTGTGCACTATTAACCGTGCCCCTACCACACACACACCACACACCACACTCTCACACACTCAGAACAGGTTCACTGTGCGCTATTAACTGTGCCCCCTACACACACACACACACACACACACTCAGAACAGAGTCACTGCGTGCTATTAACTCCCCCTACACACACACAGAGCAAAAGCAGAGTCACTGCGTGCTATTAACCTTACCCCCTACACACACACACACACACTCAGAACAGAGTCATTGCGCACTATTAACCGTGCCCCCTACACACACACACACACTCAGAAGGTTCACTGCACTATTAACCGTGCCCCCTACACACACACACACACACTCAGAACAGAGTCACTGCGCATATTAACCTCCCCTACACACACACACACACAGTCAGAACAGGTTCATTGTGCACTATTAACCGTGCCCCCTACACACACACACACACACACTCAGAGCAGAGTCACTGCATGCTATTAACCGTGCCCCCTACACACACACACACACACACTCAGAACAGATTCACTGCGCGCTATTAACCGTGCCTCCTACACACACACAACGCACACACACTCAGAACAGGTTCACTGTGCGCTATTAACCGTGCCCCCTACACACACACACACTCAGAACAGGTTCACTGCGCACTATTAACTGTGCCCCCTACACACACACACACACACTCACACACTCAGAACAGGTTCACTGCGTGCTATTAACCTTACCCCCTACACACACACACACACACTCAGAACAGAGTCACTGCATGCTATTAACCTTACCCCCTACACACACACACACACACAGTCAGAACAGGTTCATTGTGCACTATTAACCTTACCCCCTACACACACACACACACACTCAGAACAGGTTCACTGCACGCTATTAACCTTACCCCCTACACACACACAGAGAGAACAGAGTCACTGCGCACTATTAACCTTACCCCCTAAACACACACACACACTCAGAACAGAGTCACTGCATGCTATTAACCTTACCCCCTACACACACACACACACACTCAGAACAGGTTCACTGCGCACTATTAACCTTACCCCCTACACACACACACACACACAGTCAGAACAGGTTCATTGTGCACTATTAACCATGGCCCCTACACACACACACACACTCAGAACAGGTCACTGCGCTATTAACCGTCCCCTAACACACACACACACCACACACTCAGAGCAGGTTCACTGTGCACTATTAACGTGCCCCCTACACACACAGAGAAACAGGTCACTGCGCTATTAACCTTACCCCAAACACACAACACACACTCAGAACAGGTCACTGCGTATTAACTTACCCCCTACACCACACACACACACACTCAGAACAGGTCACTGCAGCTTTAACCTTACCCCCCTACACACACACACACACAGTCAGAACAGGTTCATTGTGCACTATTAACCTTACCCCCTACACACACACACACACACTCAGAACAGGTTCACTGCACGCTATTAACCTTACCCCCTACCACACACACACACACACTCAGAACAGGTTCACTGCATGCTATTAACCTTACCCCCTACACACACACACTCAGAACAGGTTCACTGCGTGCTATTAACCTTACCCCCTACACACACACACACACTCAGAACAGGTTCACTGCACGCTATTAACCTTACCCCCTACACACACACACACACACTCAGAACAGGTTCACTGCGCGCTATTAACTGTGCCCCCTACACACACACACACTCAGAACAGGTTCACTGCGCGCTATTAACTGTGCCCCCTACACACACACACACACTCAGAACAGGTTCACTGCATGCTATTAACCGTGCCCCCTACACACACACACACCCACACACACTCAGAACAGGTTCACTGTGCGCACTATTAACCGTGCCCCTACACACACACACACTCAGAACAGGTTCACTGTGCACTATAATCTTACCCCCTACACACACACACACACACTCAGAACAGAGTCACTGCATGCTATTAACCGTGCCCCCTACACACACACATACACACTCAGAACAGGTTCATTGCACGCTATTAACCTTACCCCCTACACTCACACACACACACTCAGAACAGAGTCACTGCACGCTATTAACCTTACCCCCTACACACACACACACACACACTCAGAACAGGTTCACTGCACGCTCTTAACCTTACCCCCTACACTCACACACACACACACTCAGAACAGAGTCACTGCGTGCTATTAATCGTGCCCCCTACACACACACACTCAGAACAGAGTCACTGTGTGCTATTAACCTTACCCACTACACACACACACACACACTCAGAACAGGTTCACTGTGCGCTATTAACTGTGCCCCTACACACACACACACACACACACACACTCAGAACAGGTTCACTGCAGCTATTAACCTTACCCCCTACACACACACACACACTCACACACTCAGAACAGGTTCACTGCGCACTATTAACCGTGCCCCCTACACACACACACACACTCAGAACAGGTTCACTGCATGCTATTAACCTTACCCCCTACACACACACACACACACACTCACACACTCAGAACAGGTTCACTGTGCGCTATTAACCTTACCCCCTACACACACACACTCAGAACAGGTTCACTGTGCGCTATTAACCTTGCCCCCTACACACACACATGCGCACACACACTCAGAACAGGTTCACTGCATGCTATTAACCTTACCCCCTACACATACACACGTTTGCACAGACACATTCCCTACCCCAATTAACTAGCGAAGCAAATACACTATCCCCACAGCCAGGCAGGATGCTTAGGCCAAAGCCCTCGCACACAAAGCAAAGCGGCGTCATCAGAAACGAACCGTCTGAAGGGATCGGAAGCGGCCCCTCCGCTCTCTGCTCGCCACGCAGGGGACCAGTTCTCTCTCGTCCCCAGTCAGTGGTTCCAACGTGTTGAGTTACTTCCCCTTGATGTGGATGTGTCTTTAGGTTTTTATGAATTTTTCCCTCTAGCAAATTAAGGAATTTTCTCTTTTTGAGCAAGGGAGAGACACGGAGGACAAGACTGGAGATTTTACAACCTTCGTTACTTGAACTCCCCCCTAACTCGTTCCTGTCCTGGAAACCCACTCACCACGGAGAAAGAAGAAGGGGTGAACTGACGGGCCGACGTTATAATAGGTTTTTCGTCATCCACGTATAAATAAATTAATCGCCGGACTCGACTCGACCGCTCACGCGATTGGGGTGACGCTTGGCGCACCCCCCAGCACCGATGTCCGTTCTCATCCATTCGAAAGGACGCCCTGCTCCTCTCGGCCTCGTCGCTCGGCCTCTGTCACGCCCCCCGCAGACCCCGCTGTCCTGAGCCTCAGCCTCCCACGCAGGCCCGTCTCCGCGCTCGCCCGCCCTCCACGTGCCCCTGGGCGGGACCCCCTCCTCGGACCCCGCTTCCCGCCGCTGCGGCCACTCGCGCTGCTCCCCGGTTTCCGTTTCCGGCCGTCCCCCCCGCCCCCCCGCCCGCCTGTCCCATCTCCGGGGACCCCTTGCCGTCGCCACACCCCCCACCTGTGCTTCCGGCCCCCCCACTTTCTCTCTTCCTAGATGCCCGCCAAGCTCCAACGCCCACTTCCGGCGCCCCAGGCCCCCGCCGGGCTCCCCCACAGCCGCGCGCCTCACCGCGGCTCTGCGAAGGGCCCTCCTCCTTGCGGGGCGCCGGAGGGGGGACCCAGCGACGCCCTCGCTCCTCCCCCGCCCCCGGGCCCGGCCCGCCGTGGGAGCTGCGCCCCAATTACCTAGTTAGGCCCCCGAGTCTCCAGTCCGGACTCGGTGGCGCGGCAGTGACTTCCGCTCGCTCCCCCCACCCCCGGGCAGCAGCCTGTGTTTTGGGGTTTTTTTAGGATGAGAATAATAGCAGCATATGTGTATGTTGATCAGAAATGGCCTAGTAGGGAGCAAACATTCTGAGATGTGGAAGAGAGAAGACAATTTCCAAAGCAACGTCCTTGGGTAGAAGGGTGAGGGAGCTCGTGTGCAAGGAGACATCCTGGTCTCATTGGGTGCACAGACATTATATGCTATAATGGGAGGGAAGAAAGTGATGGATAAATACACGAGCAGGGCGGTAGGTGTTGTGGCGGTGTGAGAGTTGTCTTCAGTACTTCTGTGTCCTCAGTGAAATAGGGACAGATCATCAGCTTAGATTAGGGTCAGAGCACTAACTCTGGAGACAGTGCCCGGGGTAGAACCTCAGGTTTATCACTTACTTACTCTGTGAACTTAGACAAATTACCCAATTTCTTAATGCATCTGTTTCCTCATTTGTAAAACTGCAGTAGTGAGAACATCTATTTCACGAGTGTTGTAAGTAGTGAAGGAGGTAATAGGAAAGCACTTAGAACTGAGTCTGGCAGAGAATGTGTACTCAATCCATGTGAGCTTACTGACTTTGTGCAAAGCTGAATGCCCTTGCTACCTCCATTCACAAAACAGTTCCTACCCAGTAAATACCACCTTTATGTTTTTCATTGCTCAGGCCAAAAGCCTTGGAATTGCCCTTAATTGTGTTCTGTCCCATACTTTCTCTATAAATTCAAATTCAGGTCTGTCTGATCCTAAACTCAGTTCACCAACAAAATCTTATCTTCTTTTTTTCCCCAAATATATTCAGAATCTGATCTCTTCTCACCACTTCCACTGTCATCATTTGGACCACTCTTTGTCATTGAAGGGTCTGCAAACAGATCTTACTTCCACCCTAGCCCTCTTATAGTCTATTTTCCACATAGTAACCAAGGTGATATTTTTAAAATATTGGATCCTATCACTCTTCAGTTCCATACCATCTTGTGGCTTCCTGTCTCACTGAGTTTATTATATTTAAACTCTCAAAAAGTGACATGGGATGAAGTATTAATTGCATTTCAAATGGAATTTTTTTCATTGAACAAAAGCCTCAAAGAATCATTAAAGTGTGTAATCAAATTACAATTAAGATATTCTATTAAATTCTGTTTGATATGAGAAATAAGACCTAGTGTTTGATAGATCAGTAGGGTGACTATAGTTTACAATAATGTACATTTCAAAATACCTAGAAGAGAATAATTTGAATGTTTCTAACATAAAGACAAAAATTAAAGGTGATGAATATCCCAAGTATATGATCTAATCTGTACAAATTACGTGAATTGTCACATGTATCCCCAAAATATGTAAATCTGTTATCCATCAATTAAAAAAAGTATGCTGTCAGACTTTAATGAAATTGACTTATGGTGGTTTGGAATTTGTAAATAACGAGGAAGTATTGCTTTACATCTCCCCCTTTTGCCTTGATTGCATTTCATACCCAAAGTGCTTCCAACTCTTCCCTGCAAGTAATGGAAAAGCAAATATTGTTCAGTGTTTTAAAGATGGTTTTACTAGTAAACATGGCTTATGCTATGTATTGTATAATAATTTACAGGAAATTTTCTTATGCAACAACCTAATTGTATTCTTAGACATTCCTAGACGCCCAGTGCCAGTAGCTGGAGAAAACACATTTTACAATAAATGCTGGAAGCAAAAGCAGGAGCAGGCCTTGACACAGTGGCTAAATTTTATATTGTCTCCTGATTTCAGTGGAAAAACAAGTATTCATGAAGGTAAGCATTAAATTAATGTTGAAATTTAATAATACTCTTAACAGACCAAATTTTTAACATTATTTGTCATGAATTATACATATTCTATTTATTTATAA
>JAKFHU010000873.1:380000-429350 GCA_023783475.1 Daubentonia madagascariensis | reverse complement strand
AATAAATGTTAGCTCCTATCCATATATCTCTACTATAGCCTTTAATAAGCAAGCTTCAATGAATTTCTTGTTGGATAACTATGTAATCATAGATTTTCTCTAAGTAAGTTAGTGGTGGAACTCAGCAAAAAGAAAACCAGGGCAACTGCTTTTTATTTATTTATTTTTGAGACAGAGTCTCATTCTGTTGCCCTAGGTAGAGGGCAATGGTGTCATTGTAGCTCACTGCAACCCCCAACTCCTGGCCTCAAGGATGGTCCTCTTGGTCAGGCCGGTCTTGAACTCCTGAGCCCAAGCAATCCTCCCACCTTGGCCGCCCAGAGTGCTAGGATTACAGCCGTGAGCCACTGTGCCCACCCTGCTTTTTTTAAATCAGGGTTTCCAACTTTTCCTACCCTTAGGAGGTGTGCTTCTAACACAAGGAGCCCCTACTTTTCCATTAACAAGACTGCATAGGCCACAATGCCTTTGTAGGTGTCAAGTTTTTTTAATTTTTTCTTTGAGCTAGGTATTTTAGTAAAACTATGGAATGCAGTAAGAATGATTTGCATTTTAACAGGCCTGGTTATAAAAAGTATTCTTCCTGTGCCTTCCCTTCCCCTAGAGCAGGAGCTAAGATTTAAAGTCAGGTCAAATTTATAATGTGCTTCTGACCTTATGAGAAATAAAGCATGGAGTCGAGCACTGGTTTTCAAGTTGTCTAGTTCCTGTGAAATTTTAATGGGTAGGTTTGGTTTTAGAAGAACTGTCAGTCGAGGCAGCTTTTTTCCTACAGTATGACTAATAATGGCAGTTATTAAAATTGAAGTTAAAATACCTAGAATTAAGATTTTGGCAGAACACACTGAGACATTCCATGGTTTTGGACATTTTAAGTATATGCCTTGATTAAATGTTCACTTCTCACTTAACAGATTTTTAAAAGCAAGAGGTGGAAACAAATGACAGAAATAAAAGTTATATGACAAATGTACTTCAATGCTTCTCCAATGAATTTTCAAAGTAAAATTAGGATAAGAAAAAAAGGATGAGTAGAAGATCAAGTCTAAAGGATTGAAAACAGCTTTGAAAATCCTTGGGGAATTAACAGAAGGGTATTTTAGGCAATTTAAATTTCCTGGGAAGCTTTGCTGGTTTTGAGGATATAATACGTTGAGAGTATTTTTCACTGTCAGTGCTAATCTTTCAAATCTGGCACAAGATTATAAGTGAAATATAAGTGAAATGGTTTCACTTGGCTCATTTGTGACAGGAATCTGTATCTTTAGTTTCCCTCTGGCTTTGTAAAAACAGGCCTGCCCACCCGTCACTGGCTGAATTGGAAACCACTGAATCACTGGGCTTGACGTGTCCTCTCCCCATGGGCCCCGGGACCTCACCCCGCAGGCGGGCTCTAGCTGGCTGTGGAAGGCCGCATGGAGGCTCACTTACCTTTTCTCCCCTTGTTCTGGCTAAGGGCAGACAGAGAGCTCTAGGCCATACAGGGTCCCTTTGCCCTGGTTGGCTGTGTATTCTACCCAAATATAATGAAAAATAAAAATTGTTTCAATGTGTAAATTGATGTTGCAAAATTATTTTACTGTTGAAAGCAAGGCTGGGGGGGGTTTTTTTTTTTTTTTTTTTTTTCCCTCCCACCACTGACCTGTTGGCCTTAGTTCCCTTCTATCCATTGATCTCATGTGATATGTTTGTCTAATATCCTTATAGGAATTTTGGCTTTTATCATGATGGCTATTCACCAATCGACTTGCATAATTGTTATAATTGTTCCTGAAAATCCTAGGCATAATTTACCCTTAAAGATTGATCCATTCCCAATGCCTACTTCCTCCCTTTACCTCAGTTGAAACGAAGATTCTAGTTTTAGATTAATAAGAAAGATGCTTCAGAGAGGCTGTGAAGACCTCAGGGAAATTCTCTCTTAATAAGTATCTTTAGAAAGTTTCCCCAAATGCAACTGATGTAGTTTTTTTTTTTCAGTAAGGCTATAATAAATACTAAAATAAAAGATGTAGGTAAGTCAGATGTCTAATGTTAAAATATTCCTGTATAATGAACAAAATAAAAATGGTAAATATTTATGTTACTCTTAAGATATTATAAAAATGAAACAATTTTTTTAAAGGCACATAAAAGACCCTATTTTTTGACTTTTCTGTGAGTTTTATCATCTTCAAAAGTTATGAACCCTTTTTGCAAATGGCTACTAATGTCACATACCAGTAGGGGGCGCAAAAACATTGCTTTTAAATGTTACTTAAAAAATACTGTCATCAAAGTGAAAAAGGACTTCTGGGTAACTTTTCTTTTGCTCCTTCACAAAAGAAACTGATCAGAGACACTGGTAAGGCAGAGAAACAGTTCAATGAGGAGATCAAAACTACAAACAAGTTACTATGACCTAAGTTTGCAGAGGAGAGAATCATCTTTTGTGTACAAACCAGTGGGACAGCTGTGTTTAGTATTGGTGAATGTCTCACGGAGACAAAACTTCATGCTAGCTCTCTGACACCCCATAAAGATAGTGGGAAATTACATATGGAAATCCTCCACGTTGAAACAAATGGCAAGACTCAATTGCACGTAGTTGGCTATACATTTTGATGGTCTAAAATACATAACTTTAAAAACCTAGATTATAATAGCTAACGTCCAGAGAGATCGCGTTTTGGGCGTTAACTATTTAGCCATCCACTTGTGTGGCAAGAGCATAGGGTGAGGAATGGCCAGATGACATTCTTGAAGGTTGGGTGCCATATTTACCTGGGCAGGCTGAATTCCTGGAGACCCTGCTCATTTACTGTGAGGGACAATCAACACCCTAAGTAAATCTGGTTGTGAAAACGTGAATGCTCTGTTTCTTGGGTTGTTTATTTCCATGCATTTCCTTTTGGCCATGCCTGGAAGCTAAAGAATGTATGCTGAATTTAGCCTGGCCTGTGGCATTTTGTTTTGCAAATTTTAGTAGTATGGAAAGAAACTATCAGCACATGGGGAAAAAAAAATCCTACGGCTCTGAATACGTCAATATTGATATCAAACACAGGGCCCAGCCCAGCCAGTCTCCAGTGGGGTAGGCTTGGCCCTCTGTCACTGCCAAGATGTTGAAAGCTCTTTGCATAAGGTGATTCCACTGCGCCAGACACAAGATGAGATGGTTTAGATCCAGACATTAAGGCAGCTGCAGCAATGTGAGCTGAAAGGAATGTGGTTGTATGTGGGGAGTGCCAATTTCCAAAGCACAGTCTCCAAAGGGTGTGTCTCTCCCCATAGCGAGAGACCTGTGCTGTTACCAAGACTGGGAAGCAGATTCATTAAATGTCATCATTAGCCTGAACAGGTGGATGACAAAGGCATAGACAACACTGAGATGAATCTCAGAGATTGGGGTGATTGACTGACAACTCACATTATCAATTGTGATTCCAAGAGGCTCCAACTGTGGGAGGCCCGGAGGGAGCCACAGAGGTTATCCGGAGGGCCAGAGCTTTTAATCTGGATGGACCAGGTCCAGCTGAGGACTGCTCCAGAGAAGGCTGATCTGGCATTAGGGTGCCTAGCAGCGGACCATGGCCAGCAGGGTAGCTTGAATTGGACTTTGGGTAATGGGCATGGGAAGGAGGGTCTTATGGTTCTCAGCAGCCCACCCCCAACCCCGGGACAGCCATAGGGTCTATTCTATACTTAACTTAAATTCAGTAGGCTAGCCTTTCCTTTCAATGTGCCTTCCTCACAAATGCTTTCCATTCAAAGACTCTGCTGTTCTTAACCGTGATGCTTCTAAGGGCTCTCCAGAAGCCCAGGGAAGAGCTACAGGGGTCAGGGAAGGGCAGGTTGAGACCTCTTTTTCCTCCCTTTTGTACTTATCCTTAGCGTGGTCTACTGAGGGCCAGCAGTAACAGCCAGAGTGGATGGGCGTGGCTGAATCATCACGTATTGCAGACACAAGACAAACTGGAAGGGGTATGAGGCCTTGATGGAATTGAGGCCCTGATGGATTCCCACTCAGCAGAGTCCCTCTGAATGGCATAAAAAGGAACTTCAGACTTGAGATAAAGAGGGCTTGCAAACTGGCCTGCAGTGCCTGGGGTGGCGGATCCCACCTGCAAACACCTTTACATCATTATCTCAGTAGGTCCCCACAACAGGGACATATGATCATGCCAAATATTCAGACAAGGAAACTGCCTGGAGGAATGAAGAGTAGCCTTGAATGTGAATTTAGGTCTTTAAATTCCAGGTCTAATGCTTTTCTCACCACTTCGCCCAGATGAGTGTTTGGCTGCTGAGGGAGGGGTTACAGCGTTAGATCTACTAACTAAAGAAGCAGTATGGATTACTGGTTAGAATCAAAGCCTCCCGACACTCAACCTCCCTGTGCCTCAATTTCCTCTTCTGTAAAATAATACCTTCCCAGTAGGGTTTTGTGAAGACTGAGTTTATACCCTAAAGGGCTTAGAACAACACTTGGCACACAATAAGTGTGAGATATATGTTCTCCCTCTATGTTGCTGATCACACTGCTTGTTAAGAAACCATTCGTTAGCAGAGTGGGTTTGGTTGAGACTTTAGCTCTCAAATTAGTGCTTTATTTGCCTTTCTGGATTAGAGTCCTTTAGTTCCTCCATTGAATGTTAAACATCTAACCTAACCTTTGGAAAAACATAACTGATCATTTAGTCAGCCTACTAGTTTGCTAGGACTGACCTAACAAAATACCACAGACTGGGTATTTATGTATTTATTTGTTTTCTCACAGTCTGGAATCCAGGATCAAGGTGGCAGCAGGTTTGGTTTCTCGTGAGGCCTCTCTCCTTGGCTTGCAGATGGCCGCCTTCTTCCTGTGTTCTCACATGGTCGTTCCTTTCTGCAGACACATTGCTGGTGTCTGTGTATACAAATTTGCTCTTCTTGTAAGGTCACCAGACAGGTTGAGTTAGGGCCGAGCCTAGCAGTCTCATTTTAATTTAGTCACTTTTTTTAAAGGCTCTATCTCCAAGGCTGTTCTGAGCTACTGGGGGTTAGGACTTCAACATATGAGTTTAGGGTGAGGAGAAACAATTTCGCCTGTAACAGTCAGGTTCCTTGAGCAAAAAAAAAAAAAAAATTTAAATGTGCTAACATCAATCAAATAATGACAGGTACTATGGAAGGGAAGAAGTCGAGTGCTTGGGAGCAGTCTGGTCACTGGTGGGTATCAGAGCTCACGATGATGAGCACATATGGGTAGCACGGTACTCTCAGATTTTAAATTGAGTAGGAAATCATGATTTAAAAATTTCCCTAGCTTCTCTCTCCTGTTCTTTTTCTCAGCTGGCTAAGAGGGAAAGTGGAACGGGGCCAGTGGGGGTAGTGTCCACACTGGTCCAACTCAAGAACAGCCATGAATCTCTCTGGGAAGCATAAAAGTACTTTATCTATTACGACCACTTTAATAATTTCTCTATCAAGACTCAATTAAAAATAATTTTTCCATTAACATCTGTTTAGGAATTGATCAGCAAAGGTAGAACCAAGAAGGTCCATGCTAACAAAAAAATTTTTTCACATCTTTAAATGATTTTGGATAACATTTACAATACAAATTCTTACCTTGTCTGTGTAATTTTAGCAACTTCTTTTGTTTTTTAATTTCAGGTCCTCCTGGTCTCTAATTTAAGACGTTTCCATGGTTCTCATCAGTTTTGTTTATTAGCGACTGAATTTGTTGTATATTTTAATTGTGCTGTGAAAATAAGGTGGCATTTACGCTATCTTTTAATAGAATTGTGATGTGTACACACACACACACACATTCACATGTGGTTTTACGGTACAACTGCCAAGAATAACTAATCTAGGAATAACTGTAGAATCTGATAATACAGGTGGTGTGCCTGTAATAGAATAATTTGAATAATTTGTCTACATGAGGAGACAAGAATCTCTTTTAATTTTAAAATGAACATTAAAATTAAGCTACTGCCTTCTTCCTAAATAAATATTTAACTAGTCTTAAAAAAAAAAGAAATCAAACCCAGAAGAAAGGTCCAGAACTTAGAAGTCATTATGTTCCACTTCCCTTTAAGTAGCATACATTTGTTGTTACTGTTGTTCTGTATGGTTTACTTTTCTTTTCTTTTTTGAGATTGCTAATTTTGTAAGACTTTTTTGTTTTCAGGAGACAGTTACTTGTCTCCAATGTTTATGTTCTTAGAGGCAACATCTAACGCTTACTAAATATTTTGGGGTGTCTGAGTGGGTTTAGTTTTTAACAATTTTATCCAAAAAAGAGCCACAGAAAACCAAATAATACATTTTATTAATTCTCTTTTGCAATTAATTTTGAGAAATTTGCAGGATTAAAATTATTGTTTTCTATGATAGCATTATCTGTTAAGTGAAAGCTGCCAGTACTGTCATCAGCTAAACTCCTGAAACGAGTTAGCTAACTTTATTTTTAACCGCTTTTTAATTGCCTGCTAAGACTATCAAGAATAATATGAGGATTTTTAAAGCTTTTATAGCAAAGTTTTGGTATATCAGATCATATAAAAAGGTAGATCAAAGATTCAGAATTCTCAACTTACTTCCATGTATTTTTTCTTTTAAAACTCATAGCTGTAGGGCATGAATAGGTAGTAAGAATCCCTGAGATTAGAGTCCTCTAAATTCACAAAGGACCAGCTGGATTTTGCAACCGGTGTGCATAACACGTGAACATGAAGGAGCTGTAGTACAATTTAGAACAAATATCAGTGATTTAGAAATCATGTATTTACCTGAGTTAAAGTAATTTGTATAGTAACGAAAAGCTACCCACGAGGTTGTACCAATGTTAGAGAACAAACATTTCATCCCTGTTTCAAAGCGCTTCAAGACATTATTTTAATCCTTACAACACCTCTTTGAGGCATGTAGGTGGCAAGTCATACCAAGACAAAAATTCAAAATGCAGAATAAATGGAACACTACTTAGGGAATAAAAGAGCTTCTAGTTGATCATGTGGTGTTGATCTTCTGCTTTTCTTGAGAGATCCATTTGTGATTTCACTTTATCATGTTTTGCATATAGGACCAACCAGCACCATGGCACACATATCTGTAAAGAGCCTTTGTGTTCCCACTGCTCTCCACCCACAGGAGCTGTGGCTGGAGATGACCGAGGTCCCCCGCCCCAGGGTAAGCTGTTGCATCCAGAGCCCAGCAGTGAGGTGGAGGCACTCCCTTCCTCCTCTACCCTGTTTCCCCAACCTTTGTCTGGCTGCTAATAGGGCTGTGTCTATGATGAAAAATCGAATCAAGTATCAAGTATATAGCTATTAAAAAAGAGATAATATATTTGGATGATTAACTGATTTTGTTTTACTTGGTTATCATACAAAAGTTGGCATTAATCTTCAGCATCTGCTGTCTAACATCAGCTGGATGCTCTTGGCCAATGTCCAATGGGCCATTAAAACTAGCCCATCTCCTGGAGATGTGAAAACACCTGGGAGTGATTTTCCTTTTGTGATTTATTGGCAATTTAGACCGTTCCTCGCTGAAAGGAGAGTAGCCACAGATAAGCTCTTCTGACTAATACTGGCCTCTGGTCTGTGGCCTTTAGTCTGCAGTTGGTAGAAGCGGCCTATGCTTCTCTGGGATGTGAGACTGAAGAGAACACAGCCTCAACTCTTAGTTGAAGGATGTTTTATTCATGGTTTTTATGAAAACTGGGGACATTGATACCTGATCCCACCCCATTCTCGCAGGAAATTTTTCTTTTCCTTTTCTTTAGTTTTTTTTTTTTTTTAAAGACAGAATCTTGCTCTGTCACCCAGGCGGGAGTGCGTTGGGGCAACCGTAGCTCACCGTAACCTCGAATTCCTGGGCTCAAGCGAGCCTCCCGCCTCACTTCCTGCCTGGGATTACATCGAGCCACCTGGTCTGGCCTCTTTTGGTTTTTTGGAGTCTATTTTTCCCAAACTGGACTCAAACTCCTGGGCTCAAGGGATCGTCCCACCGCAGCCTCCACAGTAGCTGGGACTACAGGTGAGCACCACCGTGCCTGATGCTGTAGTTTTTCTCTATTCTTGGTCATTTAGGTGATCTACAAATACGTGTTAGAATTCCGCGAGGCCGCCTACGCCCGCCACCCCGCGCCCCAGCGCGGACGCCTCGTTCCCGTCGGGCTTCGCGGGTGCTCGGTTGCGCTCCGCCCCACTGGTTTGCCTCCTAGCAATCCAAACACTGAGAGGGCCACTCCGAAATTACCGGAAAATAATAACAGAGATCCAAAAAAACCCAAAAGCTGTGTGTGAGACAGAAAAACACCCGTCTGTCCCCTACCAACCCACAGCCGCCTCCGCGGGGGGGAGGGAAGCCAGCCCCGCCCAGGCCGGCGCCCACGGGCTGCCTGGGCGGCGGTGTCGCGCGCCCATTGGCCGCGCGGGCTGTCAGTCGCGAGCGGGGAGGGCGGAGGCCCTGCAGCCTCCGCAGCCGCCGGCGGTGTCACCACATTCAGCGAGCAGCAGCAGAGCGGGTGCGCTGCCGGGGGTAGCGAGTGGCCCGCGGTGTCCCTCCGTCCTTCCGTCCCCGGCCCTGTCAGCAGGAGCGCGGCGCCGGCTCTGCCCGGGCCCGGCGGACCTGGCCCGCCGTCCAGTCCGTGAGGCGGACCCGGAGGAGCCTCTATGTGGATGGACCCGCGAAGTTAAGTGCTGGTCTCGCGCTCCCACGCCGCCGCGCCTGCCTTCCAGTTTCCGTCCGTTCGCCGCGCGGGCCTCGTGCCCCGCAAATGTCGGACCGGCTCCTCGCGCCCCCTTCCCCTCCGCCGCCGTGCTGCTCTCCCTCTTTTTGGCTCTCCCGCGGCGGGGGGAGGGGCGGGGGTCACCAGGGCCGAAGCGCCCCGGGTGGTGGAGATCGGCCCGGACTTCGAGCCGCTGCCCGGGCCGCACTCGTGCACCTGGCCGCTGCTAAGGCCGGAGTCCAGCCAGTCCAGCTCGGGCACCGCCAGCCCGGCGCGGTCGGGCGGCGCGGCCGCGAACCCCGACGCAGGGGCAGGCCTGGCCTCTGCCGCTGTCAGCGCCGACTTCATGAGCAACCTGAACCTGCTGGAGGAGAGCGAGGACTTCCTGCAGGCGGCCGGCTCCGTGGCGGCGGCGGCGGCGGTGGCGGTGGCGGTGGCAACGGCGGTAATAAGATAAAGTCTCAGGTAGTAAACATTGTCTGGAGCAGCCCTCTTCCTCCTTACTGGTATTTTACTAATCTAGATTTCTCATGCAAATGTAAACTTCCTTTACAAAAGAACAGCTTATTCTGAGCTCTACTTCTGTGCCTGCAGTTTCCTTAGAATAACCAGCTGGTATATTTTGGGGTGGCATAGTCTGGTCATGTTTTAGGGTGTCTGTCCTGAGCCCCAATATCCCCTTTGAATTGTCAGGGAATTCAAATATCCACAATTTGATGAAGTGGAAAGAAATTGTTGAAAGCAGTTTTATAACATTTCCCTTTTAAAAGTCACAAAAGTCAGCTTTTGCTTTAATTGCTTTAAACAGAAAACCACGATTCCCCCGCACCCCTAAATAACCTATTAATAATAACAGAAAGCCTGCTGTATGTGCATTAATTCTTTTTGATCTCCCATCCTAAGGTTGGACTAGTTGAAAGGTTAGACTAGTCTAAGGGTAGTGAGGACTGAACTCTGGTCTTTTTCTTTTGCCCAAATTCTTTTCTAAATGGGTCTAGTGAGTCACACCTACAAATGATAAAATCTCACTAAACAGGTTTTGTTAACCAAATACAGTGCAGTTTACTTCCCAACCTGATTCTGGTATAGCATTAGCATCATCCAAAAGATAGAAGACTCCGTGCCACCCCCCCCTCCCGCCCCCATGGCCTGCCTTTTCAGGCCAAGCCAATGTATGCCTCCCATGTATGGATTTATAACTTTACCTGTAATCCCTATCTCCCTAAAATGTATAAAACCAAACTGTAACCCAACTACAGCAATTCCACTTGCTCAAGACTTCTTGGGTGTGGCTCCAGGTCATGGTGGTCAAATTTGGCTCAGAATAAACCTCTTTAAAATTATTTTACAGAGTTTGGCTTCTCTTCTGTCGACAAGATTGGCACCCAGACTTGGGGCTCAGGGAAGACTCAGGACACCTGAAGGAGTAGCCCAAAGTCGGCGCTAGGTACCAGCATGGCCCTTTTGGGCCCCCCAACTCCGACCTTCTCCTTTCCTGGAACTGGTAGGTCCTCCTGAGCTCCAGACAACGTGTTTTTGGTTGATGGTCCTGGGTTTACTCTGAGCTGGTTCTTTTCCTAGAAATTTGTTCTTTAGGATCCTAATTTTGATTTGGCGTTACATTCTAAAGGGTCTTCTCCATTGCCTTTTCATCCTAAAATTAATCTCAGTTGGCTATTCTGTGCATTTGGGAAAGAGGAAACAGAACTGTCTTATGTGTAGGAAATCTATTGGAACTTAGTGTACACGAAACCTTAGACTACAGTTTGGTTGCTTTTAAAGAAAAATGGGAAACAAATCCTTTAAAAATGAATAAAGACAAGGAGAACGACCCCCTTTGGGTAACCCAGTTGGTTTATGGCAGCTCTACTTGCAAGTATATGTGTAAATGGAAAGGTTCAAAGGCATGCTGGGTTTTCTAGGGTTCCAGCTGGTTATAGCCAGTTCTTGTGCACAAGTTTTTACTAAAGGGCAAAGGAAAATTCCGAGTTCACATGGTCGACCTACCACTATAGAGTTAAAATATCTCTCAAGCTATTTCTCTGTTTTCTTTTCTGGCTACTCTAAAACCTGCTAACTTTTTCTGTTGATGTTGAGATAACTCATTGTTTATGGTATTTGCCATTGGAAGGCTACCTGGAGATCCTGCAGCCAGTTGTAGCTAAGATAAAAACATTGAAAAGTCATTTTGAACTGAAGAAAAAAAAAGGGGGTACAAAGGTTTTTAAAAATCAAACTGCCGTGGAAACTGCTTTACCCAAAATTCTGATCCACAGGCGTAATTAAGTTACCTATCGGGGCAACTAAAGTTTGCCATGTGAACAAGCTCCAGTTCTGTCAGAAGAAACTTGGATTCAGTTTTCTTTTACAGACTGATGAGTTGTGTTACCATCTCATGGCTAGAGTTCTAGGGTAAAATCTATTAGAACTTTGTGTGTGTGTATGCGTGGGTGTGTATATTTAGGTATGTTTTGTGTATGTCCATGAATTACATGTTTGTGCTTAACATGGTTCTGGACTGGCTTAAAAATAAGGGAGCGCTCATAAATTAAACAAACCCAAATGGTTCACGGGAATTTAATAATCTTTGGTTAATAAACTGGGTTATTATTTTTTTAAAAAAATAGTATTATTAATAAAATAATAGTAAAAATGTTTTCAAATTGTCAGCATGTATTTGTTTTTGCCTGGGTTTTAACGGACGACATTTTTATGTTCTTAAGGAATCAGGGTTTTGACACAAAGGTTATAAAACTGTAAACTCAGCCAAAGACAAAATGATCTGTGTTTGTATGATTTTTGATAAGTAGGGTAAATTTAATATTTGGTCTAATGATAATAGCTAAATCTACTGAGTTATCAACAAAAGTACCTATGTGTTTAACTTTAAGGTTCTTAATAAGGTAAAAATGTGGATGTGCCTAAACGAAAAAGTGTCAGCAAATTAGAATAAATAACACACCAAGTAGATAGAGCACAAAATGAGAAACTTATGGCCAAACGTTTATGAAGATATTTTGGTTTTGGTCTTAGAATTCTAGCTGCAGATACAGATTTCTCCAGTGATTTCAATGTCTGTGGAAAGATACACATAAAACATGTTTCTAACTCAAATCTTTGTATCATCTGATATTAACAGTACTGGTAAGGATTCAAAGCTGTCCTAGAAGTTGTAGTTACAATAGCTTAAATTGGAAGTTTTAGTTTTCCCTTGATCTTGTCCATTTTTGATTTGCTAGCTGATTATGTTTGCATTATGTTGCTATAACAAAGTTTTTGCCCAGGAAGAAAAATCCTAAAGTGTTAATTTTTATTTATTTAGTTTTTATTTCAGAATATTACGGGGGTACAAACACTTTTGTTTACATATACTGCCTATGCACTTCCCAAGTCAGAGGTACAATTGTGAACACCCCCCAAACAGCACACTCCGTACCCATTAGATGTGAGTTTTCCCATCCCCTCCACCCCCCTCCCACCTGCCCAACCTCTGATGAATATTATTTCCATGTGTGTACATAAGTATTGTCAGGTAGTACCAATTTGATGGTGAGTACCAGTGGTGCTTGTTTTTCTATTCTTGTGATACTTCCCTTCGAAGAATGGGCTCTAGCTCCATCCAGGATAATAACAGATGTATTAATTCACCGTTGTTTTTTATTGTTGAGTAATACTCCATGGTACACATATACCACATTTTATTAATCCACTCACATATTGATGGGCACTTGGGTTGTTTCCACATCTTTGCAATTGTGAATTGTGCTGCTATAAACATTCAAATGCAGATGTCTTTATTATAGAATGTCTTTTTTTCCTCTGGGTAAATACCCAGTAGTGGGATTGCTGAATCAAATGGTAGTTCTACTTTCAGTTCTTTGAGGTATCTCCATATTACTTTCCATAGAAGTTGTACTAATTTGCAGTCCCACCAGCAGTGTATGAGTGTTCCTGTCTCTCTGCATCCCTGCCAACGTTTGTTGTTTTGGGACTTTCTGATAAAAGCTGGTCTCACTGGAGTTAAGTGATATCTCATTGTGGTTTTGACTTGCATTTCCCTGATGATTAGAGATGTTGAGCAATTTTTATATGTTTTTTGGCCATTATTCTGTCTTCTTTTGAAAAGTTTTTGTTCATGTCCTTTGCCCACTTTTTAATAGGGTTGTTTGATTTTTTTCTTGTTGATTTTCCTAAGTTCTGTATAGCTTCTGGTTATTAGCCCTTTATCACAGGTGTAGCATGCAAATATTTTCTCCCATTCTGTAGGTTGTCTATTCATTCTAGTGATAGTTTCCTTGGTTGTGCAGAAGCTTTTTAATTTGATCAAGTCCCATTTGCTTATTTTTGTTGCTGCTGTGCTTGCTTTGGGGGTCATCGTCATAAATTCTTTGCCTAGGCCAATGTCTACAAGAGTTTTTCCAACATTTTCTTCTAGAGTTCTTATGGTTTCACATCTTAGGTTTAAGTGTGTTATCCATTGTGAGTTGATTTTTGTGAGAGGTGTGGATCTAGTTTCAGTCTTCTACATGTGGCTATCCAATTTTCCCAGCACCATTTATTGAATAGGGATTCTTTTCCCCAGTGTATGTTTTTGTCTAGTTTGGCAAAGATCAGATGACATTATGAGGATGGTTTTATATCTGGGTTCTCAGTCCTGTTCCATTGGTCTATGTCTCTGTTCTTGTGCCAGTACCATGCTGTTTTGGTTACTATAGCCTTGTAGTATAGCTTGAAGTCTGGTAGACTGATGCCTCCCAATTTGTTCTTTTTCTTAAGATTGCTTTGGCTAGACGGGGTCTTTTGTGGTTCCACACGAAGCATAGAATTATTTTTTCTAGATCTGCAAAAAATAATGTTGGTATTTTGATAGGGGCACAAGCAGGCATTTTCTCATTCATGTTTATGTGTTCAGTATTTAAAGAGGGGCTGACTTATCCAAGATGCTTGGTAAAGTTTTGCTGGATGCATGAATGCATGCCTATTCACTAAATTTTTCTTTTCCTATGTATTCTTTTTTTTTTTTTTTGAAAAGAATGGTGATAACTCTTAATAGTTTTATACTGCCAATGTATCAAATTTCATATGTGTATATACATTTAAATACAGTTACAGACCATAAATACCCATATGACAAAATATCTATCTACCTCTAGACAGAAAAAAAAATCCTTCCAACTAAATAAACAGCCATCTAAGTAATACTGAAGAAAACAGATGTGAGGTAATTTTTCATCTAAAGTAACTGTAGCCTATATTAAGATATTTTTACTGTACAAATTCAAGTAATAAAATCCTTGTTTGATAACTCAAAAATGCAATTTTAATACACATTTTCAAACAAAACATTTTAATTATAAACAGGTAATGTAAATAATGTTATTTCTGCTGAAGTTCAATCATGACATTATTATTTCTTATGTATTTCAGGACTTTGTTTATAGCCCAGATTTGAAAAAAAAATGAAACTTAGGAAACTCTTCTAAGAATCTGCATGGTATTCTAGTATAAGTAATCTGTGTGGATATCCATATATGTGTGTATACATATATATTCATATATGTATATAGTATTTTCATTCTGGGATGAGAAATATCTGTCCTTTTTTAAGAAAAGTGTATTTTAATTATGAAAGTATTCTTCATTTCTTTTAAAACATCACTTTTCATAGGATACACACCAACTAGTGTGAGAAGGGGCATTTTACAAATTTTTAGAAACACACTCATTTTCTTACCAAGTTACTTTTGAGTATTTGTTTTACTGAGTTTTAATTACATCAATTAAAAAGTCAAGTTCTATAATATTTTTTTCATTTTCCCTGGTTATACAAAATCCCCATGCTCTTACCATTTACTGTTCAATCTGTAAGCGTTTTACTGGCACCATGTAACCCTCCTATAAAATCCAGTTTTTTCAAAGTTACTTTCTGGTTTTCCATACTTTCCAGTTAATGCCTACAGGAACACATTTAATGAAAGGTCATCTGAACAGAAGCAATACAATTTGAATCAAAAGAGACTAATTATCAACTTATTTTACATTGTGTAGTGACCTATGAAATCAACATTCACTATGACATTCAGTGTTCTCAGCATGAAATTTGTCCTTTTAACAGGATAATACGTATAAACCAAATAGTATACATTGCTCTGGAGTTGGCACTGAAAAGCAAAAAAACCCAAACAAACAAAAACAACACTGAACTGTTTATTCCAGTCTTAATCTTATTTGTCAATTCCTTTTATACCAGGCTGGGCAGTAACCTTCAGCAAAAATACTAGAATAATTCTCTAAGTGAAAAAGAAATGTATCAACAATTACTTCCCTATTTTCAAGGTTCTTCCATTCTTGCTTTCAAATACACAAAGTGGTTTTATGATACCCTCACATCCCAAAGAATGACATCTGGGAAACTTCCAACAGAAATTCATTTTTGATGTGTTCCATCTTCGGTTTCCCCGGGCGTCCAAAAGCGAGTGAAGGCTCCTGCTCATTCCTCTCAGTGACAGTGAGATCTCTCTTGTGATTGACGAAATTTGTACCTACTTCGGGAACCTTCCCTTTTGAGGGAGTCCCCTCATGCAAAAGTTTTTGATGCAGTCAGGTTCCTGAGCAGAAGAGTTTGGCTTTCAGATTCAGAAGTTTCTGCCGGAAATTCAGTTTGTGTCCAATTCTGTATAGAATGGCACACTCCTCTTCGAGCTCTGCCTGCGCGGGCATCTCGGCGGGCGCTGCTGCGGACCCCGGGGCCTGGGTCTCCCAACCCGAGCACCTTGCAGGACCAGGTGGCGGGACCGGGAAACTAGACGCACGGAGCTGCCAAGTGCGCTCAGTTGTACCCGGGAACCTCTGAGTCCTTTTCTTACGTATTCTTCCCAAGTAAACCATAACTCTGAAACGATAGGAAACTGTATTACACTTCTTGTTACCTGACAGCTTTGGCACATTGGTAAACATTTGTCAGAGTGTTCTGTAGCCTTGCGTTAATACCCACTTTCCTGGAAACACTTCTAGGGTCAATTTGGCAAATATTACATCTCTGCTTGTGTTTTATCTCCATACATACTAGTAAAATATTTATAAAATGATCACCAAGATTTTTATTGAATTTAAATGTTGTTATGGGAAAAATTACTACAAATGCTCTTGTCTGGTACAGTTCTTTTGTGAATGATCAGTATTATTCGATTCATTCTGTAGGTAGTAACAAAACCTAAAATATATGTGTTCTTGAGTAAATGAATTGAGTAGTTTAGCTGAATTTACCTATAATATACTTGACTTTGTTTTTCTGCCCTTTGGCTGTTATTTACTGTGAGTCCTTGAAGTTAATTTCAGAGGTTATTCCAGGATAAGGAGTTGGAATTATACAGGAATCCACATACTGTATTAGCTTTTAGCTTAAACTAATTAAAAAAGAACTAGTTCTGGGATTAGAGCTCCCTTGATGAAATTATTGAAATGTGACATTTGAATTTAAGACTTTCTTGAAAACACAAATGCATTTTGCCTACTAGTAATTAATTTTGGTTTTTTTTCCCCTTTTCTTTTTAGTTTTAATTTTGATTGCTGTTACTAATGATATCTGAGCCAAAGTGATAATGCTGCTTGAGGGAAATTTCTGCAACTCATAAGTCAATGATTATGTGGTAAGTGTGTGTGCCTTTTACCCTTGAAGCCATTTAATTTCTGTAACATTATAGATTAGAAATTTAATTGGGAATAGAATAGCACAAAATATTTTAATATTGAATATCAAATATTTAATATTAATATGTTTAATATGTAAATATTAAAAGCAAATAATACTTCAGAGCTTTGGATGCTAATCAACAGTCTGGGGCTTTGAAAGAGAAAAAACATAATTTGATATATTAATTTCATATTAATTTTTTGTGGGAAAAACAAACATGACTATGTAGTTTATGACGTATTAAACTGAGATCTCATTTTCTTGCCTGTATTTTTTGCCTGTTTGCTTTTTCTTTCCTGGGGTTTAACTAGTTCTTTGTTATGTCTCTTGCTAATAATGAAAGGGTATGAAAAGTATTGAGTTAAGCTAGAAATCAGTCAGTATCTGATATTTGGGAAATCCCCAAATACTTGGAAATTAAACTATCACATTCTGAAAACCCATGGGTTAAAGAGGAGGTCACAATGGAAATGAGAAAATATTTTGAATTGAATGAAAATGAAAACACGTCAAAACGTGTGGGACGCACTTAAAGTACTACTTTAAGGGGAAATTTATAGTGTTAAATGCTTACATTACAAAATAAAACTTCTGAAATAATCTGAACTTTCACTTTAGGAAATCAGAAACTAAAGAGCAAATTAAACCCAGAACAAGAAGAGGAAGGAAATAACAAAGATAAAAGAAATGAATAAAATAGAAAACAAAACAAAATAGAAAAAAACTCAGTGAAACTAGAAGCTGGTTCTTTGATGAGATAAAATTGATAAGACCGTAGCTAGACTATCAGGAACAAAAAGAAAGAAAAAACAGGAATTCCTAATATTAGAAAAGAAAGTGGGACCATCACTATAGATCCTACACATATTAAAAGGTTAATAAGGGAACATTATGAACTACTTAATGTTAATGCATTTGATAACTTAGATAAATAAACAAATTTCATCAAAGATATAAACTACCAAACTACACTCAATAAGAAATGGATAACCTGAATTACTCTTTATTACACAAATTGGATTTCTAGTTAAAAAGCCTCTCACAAAGAAAGCCCGAAGCCCACATGGTCTCATTGGCAAATTCTACCAACCTTTAATACCAACACACAAACTCTTCAGAAAATAAAAGGGAGGGAACACAGCTTATTTTATGAGGCCAGTATTATTACCCTGATACAAAAAAAAGATTTTATTTAGTAAAATATTAGCAAGTTGAATATAGTTAATATAAAAAGGATCATGCCCAAGAGCCATTTATTTCAGGAGTACAGGGTTGGTTCAATATTTGAAAATCAGTGTATTTCACAATATTAACAGAATAAACAACAGAATTTTTTTAAAAACCCCTCTCACTAGATGCAGAAAAAGCATTTAGCAATAGTCATTATCCAGTCATGATAAAAACTCCAAAAAATAGGAATAGAAGGAAAACTCTCAGGAAAGTAGGAATAAAAGGGAGTTTCCTCCCTGTGATAAGGGTATCTGTGAAAAACCTAGAGCTGATATTACAAGCATTGGTGAAAGATTTAATGAATTCACCTGACACAGGCACAGGCATAGACAGTCACTGCAGCGTTCCTAGTTGGCCTTGCCCTGGAAATACCAGTCAGTGCAGTACAGCAAGGGAAAAAAAGGCATATGGCTAGGGGAAGAAGAAATAAATCAAGTTCAGAATTCCCTTAGCAAGGCAGCCTGAGAAATGTAGATTTAGTCTTCAAGCCTAGCCTCTGATGTGGGGGAGAGGACAGAGGAGATGGGAATAGAAGCTGAATGCCAGTAGATGATGCTGTGTTTTGGTGTTTGTGCTTATATCTGAATCTGAAAGTCCTACAAGCAGTGCAACATTTATGTCACTTGTGGTTTTCAGTTACTGTTTTCTGTAAAGTTAAAAGTGAGCATCATGTTGGGAGAGTCTTATTTCAGCATTTTCTTCCTTCTGCTAATATAGCTGGGAAAGCTGTGTATGGTACTTAAAAGTTATACATTGGTTTAAACTCCATTAAATATTATAGCTCTTGTTTTTTAACATGAAGAAAAGGGCTATCTGAACCAGTGTTAAGATGTCCTCTTAAATTCTAAGAGGGCCAACAAAATTATTTGTTAAATGTATTATGACTATCATTTAGCTTTGGATGAGTTAAAATTGTTTTTTATGCTTGCTATGCCTTAGAATAAATTGACATGTTTTCTATAACAATATAAGGCACATATTATGCCTATTGATTTCTGCTCAATAATTCCCAAGTATTTGCTTATTTTTATGATGGGTAACAGTGTAGAGTTGAGGGGTCCTGAATTCCGGTCCCAGATATCTGGCCTGGGATAGTTATGTGATAACACATCAGTGTCTCTGGATGGTTTTACAGGAATTATTTCTAAGTCTCTTGTAGTGAAACATTTTTACAGCCTAAGTGGAATGCTTAAAAATTTAAATGAATATTCGGTTTAGTGATTGTGTGCCTTTCTATTTTAATGACATATTACTGACCATATCAGATGGTGCTGAGTACTTGGTATGGCAGAGTGGTGTAGTATAGAATGGTATAGGGGGAGTATAAGCTTAGGAGTTAATAGATAATCTTGTGTTCAAATGCTAAGAACATACACTGCAAAATCCACATCTATTCTAGCTTGTGAATTAAAAATTCCTGGGGGTCCAGTGTGAGGGGTACTGCCACACATTCACACGTTCTTGGGTTTTACCTCTGGGAGCCCTTCAAGGTTCTCCTGGCAAAGACAGGAGAAAAAAGCTTCTTTCATTTGGCCAGTGGGTGGGGAAAGGAATCCATTTTGAAATAAGCCCAGAACATTTTCCACAACAAAAGCATACCAAGCAAGGGAAAAGACTTTACCAGAGCCATATCTAACTTGGGAGAGAGGATATTACTCAAATCTAGCCCTCTCTAGCCTTCTTGTCTCTAGCCTTTTTTTACCTAAAGCAAAAAAAGAAGCTGAGTAGTACTTGTGATGGTCACAGCCCAGAGGCATTGGCCCACTAAACAAGTGAGACCTAATCCTAAGATTATAGAACACTTCCCCTTCCTCCATTAGCAGGCCTTGAAATTTTTTGTTAAAAGCCAGTCACAAAGTATTCGGTAATAGGAACTGAGGTAAATAGGCCATTAATGTGAGGTTTCATGTTTACCTGGCTAAGAGGTAGGCCATGTTTGATGTTTGCTGTAGCTTTAAATGTCAGAGGCTTCATTCTCCTCTAGTG
Source organism: Daubentonia madagascariensis (assembly GCA_023783475.1). NCBI lineage: Eukaryota > Metazoa > Chordata > Mammalia > Primates > Daubentoniidae > Daubentonia > Daubentonia madagascariensis. The sequence continues at coordinate 409,734 of JAKFHU010000873.1, read as the reverse complement.
TCCTTGTTTTTGTCTTCCCTGTTGTCTTTGGATTTCCCTAGAAACTTCTTAAATATAGTCTGTGTCTTGCCAGACTCTGAGTTATAATCTGCTGTTATCATACTGGAGCCCTGTTGATACAGTGATAAAGTATTGGGGAGGGGAAACATTGTATAATCTAATCATTAAATCTCAGTATTTGTAGTTGGCCTGGGTTACTGGGCTGCAACTTTTATAAGAGTTTCTTAGACCTTTTCTCCTCCTCTTATGTGACACAGGAAGGCTATAGAGGGGGCTAGAGTTGTCTTGTTGCCTTTCCCCTAGGTCAGTAAGGCTCTGGTAAAGCAGTTTCTCTTTAGGGCAGGACTTTCTCACAGAGAACAGAATGCTCTGGGCATATTTCAAAATGATTACTGCACCCACCACTCTCCCTACCCCCCAACTAGGGCATATTTTGAAATGGTTGCTTTTCCCTTCTCCGCTTTCAGCCTTCACCATGAGAACCTGGTGGGGCTCCTTGAGGTATAACTCGTGAAAGTATAGGGGAGTCCCCTAAGATTGGGCACCCCCGCTTGTTTTTAACTCTCAAGCTAGTCCACACTCAGCCACCAGCAGTTTATCAATTACCGTTTACGTGTTCCTACTAATGACTGGTTCCAGAAGCTTCTGCTCCCAGGTAAACTGTGATTTTCTGTAGTCACCCGTCTCACTAGTTTTTGGGACAGTGCTCTGCCCTGTGACCCCTATTCTCTGAGGATCTAAGAAGAGAGTGATTTTCCAGTGATGACCTTTAAGTCCTTTACAAGTTGGAGTAGGAACCGGAAGACCTGTTTAACTTTTTAAGAAACTGCCAAACTGTTTTCCACAGTGGATCTAGCATTTTACATTCTCAGCACTGTATGAGAGTTTCCGTTCCTCTCTATCCTTGTCAACACTTGGTATGGTCAGTCGTTATAATTTTAGATGTTCTAATAGCTGTCTAGTGGTTTCTCATTGTGGTTTTAATTTGCATTTCCCTAATGGCTAATTATGACGAACATCTTTTCATTTGCTTATTTGACAGTTGTGAATCTTCATTGGCAAAGTATCTGTTCAAATATTTTGCCCATTAAAAAAATCGGGTTTTCTCATAATTGAATTTTTGTTATCAATTTTTAATTGTCATGTAATGATACATATTTATGGTGTTTCAATACATACATACATTGTGTAATTAGTATATCCATCACCTTAAACATTTATCATTTCTTTGTTGTAAGAACATTGAAAATCCTCTTTTAGCTATTTGACATATAAAATGTACTGAGTTAGCTATAGTCACCCTACTGTGCAATGGAGTAGCAGAACTTATTCTTCCTATCTAACTGTAACACGGAACCCATTAGCACCTCCTCTTCTCTTCCTTGCCTCTCTTTTCCTCAATCTCTCATAACCACTGTTCTTTTAAAAATTATTATTTTTAATTGACACATAATAATTATACATATTTATGGGGTACAGTGTGGTATTTTGATATCTGTATACAATGGGTAATGTTCAAATCAGGGTAATTCGCATATCCATCACCTCAAACATTTATTATTTCTTTGTGTTGGGAATATTCAAAGTCCTCTCTTGTAGCTATTTGAAATATACAAAGTATTATTGTTGACTATAGTCACCCTACAGTGCTATAGAACACTATAATTTATTCCTCCTATCTGGCTGTAATTTTGCATCCATTAACCAACCTCTGTACCCCCACTCCCCTACCTTCCCAGCCACTATTCTACTCTCTACTTCTGTGAGATCAACTTATATTAGTGCATCACTTAATGACAGGACTATGTTCTGAGTAATGTGTTAGGTGATTGTATCTCTGTGCAAACATCATAGAGTGTATTTACACAAACATAGATGATATATATATTTTTATCTATATATATTTTTTCATATGGAAAACTAAATGTCCCAGCACCACTACTGAATATCACATATTTCCCCTGCTTGTTCTGCAATGCTGGTATCAAGTGCCATGTATCAGGTTTCTTTATACATGCCATTATAATTGTAGGGACCACTGTTGTGTATATGGTTCATTATTGATGAAAATGTTATGCAGTGCATGACTGTATTTAGCTTCCACATATAAGTGAGAACATGCAGTATTTATCCTTCTGCACCTGGCTTATTTCACTTAACGTAAGTCCTCCAGGCTCATTTGTGTTGCCTCAAATGACAGGATTTCATTCTTTATGGCTGAATAGGATTCCACTGGGCCTATATACCACATTTTCTTTATTCATTTATCTGTTGATGGACACTTAGTTAGGGTTTTTTTTAGTTTTTAGGGACCTCCATACTGTTTTCCATAATGGCTGTACTAATTTACATTCCCACCAATAGTGTGTAAGAATTCCCTTTTCTCCACATCTTCTCCAGCATTTTTAATTTTTTGCCTTTTTGATATTAGACATTCTGACTGGGGTGAGAAAAATCTCATTGTGCTTTTAATTTGCATTTCCCTGATTAGTGATATTGAGCATTTTTTCATATACCATTTATATGTCTTCTTTGGATTATTTGGTTTTTTTACTATTGAGTTGTTTGAATTCCTTACAAATTCTGGGTATTAAGCCCTTGTCTAAAAATGGAAATAAATGGGAAAAAAACCCCAAAAAACCCTTGTCAGACAGATATATAATTTGCAGATATTTTCTCCCATTCTATAGGTTGTCTTTTCACTCTGTTGATTGTTTCCCTTGCTATGCATAAGCTTTTTAATTTGGTGTAGTCCCATTTGCTTATTTTTGGTTTTATTTCTCATGCTTTTGAGGTCTTGTCTAAAAAATCCTTGCCCACACTGATGTCATATAGCATTTCTCCTGTTTTCTTCTAGAAGTTTTATAGTTTCAGGTCTTACATTTATATCTTTAATCCATTTTGAGTTGATTTTTGTATATGGTGAGAGATAGGGGTTGTTTCATTCTTTTGCGTGTGGATATGCAGTTTTCCCAGCACCATTGATTGAAGAGACTGTGCTTTCCCCATTGTGTGTTCTTCGCTCCTTTGTTGAAAATCAGTTGGCTGTAAATGCAGAGGATTATTTTGGGGTGCTCTGTTTTTTTCCATTGGTCTATGTGTTGTTTTTATTCCAATACTATGCTGTTTTGGTTACTATAGCTTTGTAATATATTTTGAAATGAGGTAGTGTGATGCCTCTAGCTTTGTTCTATTTGCTGTAGATTTCTTTGGCTATTTGGGGTCTTTTGTGGTTCCATAAGAATTTTAGAATTTTTTTTTTCATTTCTGTGAAGAATGACATTGGAATTTTGATAGGGATTGCTTTGGATAGTATGGACATTTTAACAATATTAATTTTTCCAATTTATGAACATGGGATATCTTTCCATTTATTTGTATCCTCTTCAATTTCTTTTGTCAATGTTTTAAGTTTTCAGAAATTGTAGAGATCTTTCACTACCTTGGTTAAATTTATTCCTAGGTTTTTTTTTTTTTTAGCTATTGTAAATGGGACTGCTTTCTTGATTTCTTTTTCAGATAGTTTGCTATGGCATATAGAAATTTTTGTATGTTGATTTTGTATTCTGCAACTTTGGTGTATTTGTTTATTAGTTCTAAGAGGTTTTCGATGGAGTCTCTAGGATTTCATATATATAGGATCATGTCATCTGCAAACAGGGAAATTTACTTTCTCCTTTCCAGGTTGGATGCCTTTTATTTCTTTCTCTTGTTTAATTGCTCTGGCTAGGACTTCCAGTACTATGTTGAATAGTAGTGGTGAAAGTGGACATCTTTGTTTTGTTCCAGATCTTAGAGGAAAAGCTTTCAACTTTTCCTCATTTAATATGATTTTGGCTGTGGGTTTATCATGTATGGTCTTTACTTGTTGAGGCATGTTCCTTCTATACCTAATTTGTGCAAGTTTTTTTTTATCATGAAAAGAGTTTGAATTTTGTCAAATGCTTTTTCTACATCTATTGAAATGATCATATGGTTTTATCCTTCATTCTGTTAATGTGATGCATCACATTTGTTGATTTGCATATATGTTAAACCATCCTTGCATCCCTGGGATAAATCCCAGTTGATTATGGTGAATGATCTTTTTAAAGTGCTGTTGAATTCTGATTGCTAGTATTTTGTATTTATGCATGTATATCAGAGGTATTGGCCTGTAGTTTTATTTTTTGTGTGTGTCCTTATCTGGTTTCAGAATCACGGTAATGCTAGCCTCGTAGAATGAGTTTGGAAGAGTTCCTCCCTTTTCATTGTTTGGAATAGTTAGATAAGAATTGGTATTAGTTCTTCTTTAAATGTTTTGTAGAATTCAGCAGTGAAGCTTACAGGTCCTAACTTTTCTTTGATGGGAGACTTTTTATTACTGCTTCAATCTTGTTACTCATTATTGGTCTGTTCATATTTTCTATTTCTTCTTGATTCAATCTTAGTAGATTGTATGTGTCCAGGAATTTATCCATTTTCTCTAGGTTTTTCCAATTGGTTGGCCTGTAGTTATTCATAATGGTCTCTAATGATTCTTTGTATTTCCTTGGTATCAGTTTCAATGTCTCCTTTTTCATCTTTGATTTTGTTTGAGTCTTCCCTTTTTTACTGTTCTAGCTAAAGGTTTTTCTATTTTGTCATCTTTTCAGAAGACCAACTCTTTGTTTCATTGATCTTTTGCATTTTTGTCTTTATTTTGCTTATTTGTGCTTTAATTTTATTATTTCTTTCCTCTACTAATTTTAGGCTTAGTTTGTTCTTGTTTTTATAGTTCCTTGAGATGTATTGTTAGGTTTTTATTTGAGATTTTTCTTCTTTTTAGATATAGGCATTTATTGTTATAAAGTTCCTTCTAAAGACTGCTTTTGCTGTATCCCATAAGTTTTGGTATATTGTGTTTCCATTTTCTTTTGTCTCAAGAAATTTTGAGTTTCTTTTAAAATTTCTTCATTGAAGGTCCCAAAAGCAATCACAGCAACAACAACAAAAAAAAAATGGGACCTGATCAATTAAAAGCTTCTGCACAGCCAAGGAAACTATCATTAGAGCGAATAGACAACCTACAGAATGGGAGAAAATATTTGTGCTATAAAGGGCTGATAACTAGAATCTATATAGAACTCAGGAAAATTAACAAGAAAAAATCCAACAACCCCATTAAAAAGTAGGCAAAGCAGCTTTTCAAAGGAAGACAGACTAATGGCCAAGAAACATGAAAAAATGCTCAGCGTCTCTAATCATCAGGGAAATGCAGAATCAAAACCATCAATGAGATATCATTTAACTCCAGTGAGAATGGCCTTTATCAAAAGTCCCCAAACCACAAATGTTGGTGTGGATGCAGAGAGATAGGAACACTCATACACTGCTGGTGGGACTGCAAATTAGTACAACCTCTATGAAAGTAGTATGAAGATACCTCAAAGAATTAAAGGTAGAACTACCATTTGATCCAGCAATCCCACTACTGGGTATTTACCCAAAGGAAGAAAAGACATTCTGTAAAAAAGACATCTGACCTCAAATGTTTATAGCAGCACAATTCACAATTGCAAAGATGTGGAAACAAGCCAAGGGCCCATCAACACATGAGTGGACTAATAAAATGTGGTATATATATTTCATGGAGTATACTTAGCCATAAAAAATGGGAAACTACCCCTTGTGTTATGCTGGATGGAGCTGGAGCCCATTCTTCTAAGTGAAGCATCACAGGAATGGAAAAACAAACACCACATGTACTCAGCATTAAATTGGTACTAACTGATGTGCACATACGGAAGTAATATTCATTGGATGTCGGGCATGTGGGAGGGCGGAGGAGGGGATGGATGAACTCACACCTAATGGGTGCGTGCATGCTGTCTAGGGGATGGGCACACTTGTAGCTCTGACTTGGGCAGTGCAAAGGCAATTTATGTAACCAAAGCGTCTGTACCCCCATAATATTCCAAAATAAAAAAATAAATAAAAATTTAAAAAAGAAAATTGCTACTTCTAACCAACAGAATCAAATTTTTGCCTTACTTCAGTATGTTTTGAAATCTTGCTTTTTTTTGTAGTGCATGTATTAAAGGATTTTGCTTTGTGGTTACCATGAGGCTTACAAAGAACATCTTATACCTATAGCAAGTTATTTTGAACTGATAGCAACTTAATTTCATTGCAAAAAAGGGGAAGAAAACCCCACTATTCTTTAACTGCATTACTCCCCTGCAGTTTGTGTGTTTGATATCATAATTTACATCTTTTTATATTTTTATCTTTTAACAAATTATTATAGTTGTTATTATTTTTATTTGTTTTGTCTTTTAATCTTTCTACTAAGGGTATAAGTGGTTTATATCCCATGATTACCATGTTAAGTATTCTGAGTTTACTGGATACTTACTTTTTTTTTTTTAATTTAAAGAGGTTTTTCTGAGCCAAAGGTGTGTGACCGGCCTGGAGCACATGGCCTCAAGAGGTCCTGAGAAAATATGCCCATGGTGGCTGGGTTACAGTTTGGTTTTATACATTCATGGAGACAGAATCACACATAAGACCCTAAGTCAATATGTGGAGGGTATACTCTGGTTTGGCCCAAAAAGGCGGGACATCTCAAAGTGGGGGGCTTACAGATTATAGGTGGATTTAAAGATTCTTTGATTTGTAACAGGTTAAAGAAATGAAGCTTTGTCTAAAGGCTTGGAAAGTTTTAACTTAAAATAAGGATGTCTGTTAATCAGAGAGAAGCCACCAGACATTTACTGAAACTCAAGTAATCTGTTAGGTAAATTGATGGCCTGTAGGTGTTGTTTAAGCTTTGTCTTGCATAGTCTTAGGCCTGTTAATGATTTAGCATCTCATTGTTACAAAGGATATCCCCAAAAAGGGATGGGGGCATGATAAGGCATGTCTGAACTCCCTTCTCATGGCAAGCAACTCAGCTTTAGGGTTTTCTGGGGTTCCCTTGGGCAAGAGGGGGTCCATTCAATCAGCTGAGGGGCTAAGATTTTATTTTAGGTCACAGTTCCCTCCTTTTGGCCAAGATCTTCCAGAGGTAGTATCAATGGTCAACTTTTTATTTTGTCCCATTGTTGCTGGAGTGGTGTGGCTACCTGCCCTGAGTCCATCCAGGCCCTTGGTGGGACCATTGTGCCAAGGGGACTTAAGAGCCAAAAAGACTTACGGCCAATTAAATGTTCTAGGCCAAACAGGACTGGAAGTGGACAGGCACTCATCAACCCTTTAAAACCTTCTAGGCAACATAAGAGTAAAGACCAAAATGCCAATGGCAAGGTTATAAAATTAATGTATCTACAAGTATTGAGCTGCTGTGGATACTTACTTTTAACTGTGGGTTTTATACCTTCAAATGTTTTTGTGTTGCACATTAATATCCTTTTCTTTCAGTTTGAAGAACTCCCTTTAGCATTTCTTATAAGACAGATTTGGTTGCAATGAATTCCCTCAGCTTTTGTTTCTCTGAAATGTCTTTATCTCTCCTTCATGTCTGAAGATACGGCCACGTGCAGTGGCTCACACCTGTAATCCTAGCACTTTGGGAGGCTGAGGTGAAAAAATCGCTTGAGGTAAGGAGTTGAGATGAAGATAGCTTTGCTGGGTAAGGTATTCTTGGGTGGAAGCTGTTTTCCTTTAGCATTTTGAGTATATCATTTTACTTTCTCCTGGCCTGTAGGGTTTCTGCTGAGAAGTCTCCTGTCAGGTGTGTTAGAATTCTCTGATGTGTTATTTGCTGCTTTTCTCTTGCTGCTGTCAGGATTCACTCTTTGTCTTTCACCTTTGAGAGTTTCATTATAATATGTCTTGGGGTTGTCTTATTTGGATTGAATCTGATCAGTGACCTTTGACCTTTCTGTACCTGGCTATTTGTATCTTTCTCCAGGTTTGGAAAGTTTTCTCTTATTATTTTTTAAAATAAGCCTTTCTACTCCTTTTTTATTCTCTAGTCCCTCTTGAACACCAAAATATGTAAATTTGCTCTTTTGATGGTGTCCCATAGATCCCATAAGTTTTCTTTGTTTCTTCTCATTCTTTTTTTACTCTGAACTTTGTATTTTCAAATAGCCTTTTTTCAAGCTCACTGATTATTTCTTCTGCTTGATCAACTGTGCTGCTGATACCCTTTATTGCATTTTTATTTCATTTATTGTACTCTTCAGCTCCAAGATTTCTGTTTGATTTTTAAAAATTATTTCAATTTCTCTGTTAAATTTCTGAATTTTTTCTCTGTGTTTTTTGAAGTTCCCTGAGTTTTCTTAAAACAGCTATTTTGAATTCTTTTTTTGCCAGATTATTCACCTTTGTGTCTTTAGGATCAGTCACTGGCACCTTATTTTGTCCATTTGGTGAGGCCATCTTTTCTAGGCTATTCTTTTTTTTTTTTTTTATTTTTAAATTGATATAGCATAGTTGTACATATTTTTGGTATGCTAGGCTGGCTATTCTTATTTCTTGTAGATGTGCAACTTTTCCTACTCATTGACAAATTAGGTATTTATTCCAGTCTTCACAGTTTGGGTTTGTGACTGTTCTATTTCAGTGGGCTTGTTTAGAAATTCTGGGCTGGCTGACTCTAGTCCCTTTCAGCACTAGAGAGCCTTAAGTCCAGGTTACATGTGAGTCTCATGATGGCTCCACCTTTGATGCAATGTCTGGACTGGATGGAGGTGGGAGAGTCACAGAGGGTGCCCAGGCTGTGTGGGAGAGCTGGTCAGGCTCTCCGGTCTGGAGGATCTGTGGACCATATTTTCATAGTGTGGCACCTATAAACAGCCTCTTTGGTGTGGTATCTCCTTTGGCAGGGATGGTAAGCCACTGCCAAGTTTCACATGCTGGTTGCTGCTAGCCCCAATCCCTCCCTTTGTCCCTAGCTGGCCTCAGGTGGTTCAGCCCTGTTGGTACTTGTGGTGCTCACCATGGGCCAAGGCAGTAGTGAGTCTCTCACACAGGGACCAAGATAGTGGGGGAGGCCAGATGTCTGCCTCTAGCTCACTTTTTCCAGTGTAGAAACCCTGACTCCAGGAAGACTTTCTGTGTGTGGTACCAAAATGTCTTGGGAGGAGGGGCATCACAGACATAGAAAACCAATCCCAGTACCATCCAACTGTGGTTGTACTTGTCTTTGCAGTCCAAAGATGCTTCACATACTCACTCGTGTGTTCTGGTTCCCTTAGCTCTTGTGAAGGTAATTTTGCATGTGGATAGTGGTGTTTCTGCAGGGGTGCAATCACTGGAGAGACCTACTCTACCATCTTGCTCTGCCCCTTTTCTAGATTAATCTTATTATCAAATTTTGAGAGTTCTTTGTATAATATGGATACAAGTATCTTATCTAATATGTATGCTTTGCAATGATTTTCTCCCGATCTGTGGATTGTCCTCTCATTCTCTTAACAGCGTCTTTCGGAGAGAAGTTTTAAAATTTGATGAAGTCCAATTGGTCAATTTGTTCTTTTAAGGTTTGTGTCTTTGGGGTTGTATCTAAGAGAACTTTGCCTAACACAAGGTCGCAACAATTTTCTCCAGAAATTTTATCAGTTTTAGGGTGTACATTTAGTTCTACAATTCATTTTGAGTTAGAGTATGGTATGAGTTATGGATTGAAGTTAATTTTCCAATTGATCCAGCACCATTTGTTGAAAAGGCTATCCTGAATGGCTGAATTGCCTTTCCATCTTTGTTGTCCATATATGTGTGGGTCTATTTCTTTGATTCCTTATTCTTTTGTATTGATCTATTTATTTAATTTATGTCAATCCATACTGTTTTGTTCACTCTAGCTTTATAATGTCTTACAAATCAAGTAGTATTAGTCCTCCAACTTTGTTCTTCTTTTTTCAAAGTTGTTTTGTCTATTCTAGTTTTTGGATTTCCCTAAGAATTTTAGAATCAACTTGTCAATTTCTACCAAACAAATTTTTAAAGCCTACTGGGAGTTTTGATAGGGATTACATGGAATCTATAGATTGTTTGCGGGAGATTTGACATCTTAACTATGTTGAGTCTTCCAACCCATGAACAAGATATAGATATCCATTTATCTAGGTTTTCTTTAATTTCTCTTATTGTAAAATCTTTCACACTTATAGAACATTCCATTCAACAACAGCAGAATACAAACTCTTTTGAAATGCACAAGGAATATTTGCCAAGATAGACCATATCCTGGGTCATAAAACAGGTCTCAAATTTAAAAGGAATCCAGTCATACAAAGGATGTTCTATGGTCACCATAGAATTAAATTAGAAATCAATAACAAAGATCTCTGGAAAATCCCCAAACATTTGGAAAGAAAATCAAACACTTATAATTAATACAAGAGTCAAAGATGAAATCAAAAGGGCAATTAGAGAGTATTTTGACTTGAATGAAAATGAAAACAGAACATGTCAGAATTTGTGGGATAAAATTTGAAGAAAATATTATAATACCATTTATGACTGCATCAAAAATTATGAAATACTTAGGGACAAATTTGACACAGCAACTGTCAAACTGTAGCTGACAGAGTGCACAGGGTTTAAATACCTTGACTGTACTCTGTCTCACCCTCTGACCTATGAGGGCCTCCCATTGGCTGAACCCAAGTGTAGAAGAGAGGGCAAAGGAGATTGTTGATAAAGTCTATAAAGATCAGCTTCCCCAGACAGACTGAGTGGAAAAGTATGGAAAATGGGTTCAGAGCAGCAAATGGAGGCAATCTAGAACAATGATGAAGCTCTAATTTGCAGACCCCACATGCACTGTCAGCTAATCCCTACACATAACTTGGATGCACATTGGTCACAAGTGAACAAAGTAACCACTATATGTGAAGATGGAGATTTGTGGCCTCCACCGTGAGCGGCAGCACACACTGGTCACACCAGTTAGTGTTGTACAAGAAGAGACTTTGGCCACCCAGCTCAGAGTGCTAAGGTGAAGGCAACATTATCATAAGTGGTTTTCTTTAGCAGTGTCACACATGCCATCAAACCTACCAAATAAATACTACTTTAAAAACTCAGCAGCTACCTTGTATGTGCCACAGCAATTGACTTTATTCCTTAATATTCTACCAGCCCCAAACTACTCATTATTTATTCCTCAATAGCTTTTCACCCTTTGGGAAAGCAGCCACCATCCAGAAGCTCCTCTCCATGTCTTTAGATCTGGCCTTAAGGTTATCAACCTGACACTGAAGTCAGTAAGCATGTTTTATTCATTTTTGTATCTTGCAAAGTGCTTTCCAGAAATACTAAATAAAAATGAGTGTAATCTTTTTTCTGTGTCATCAACTGTGACCATTTACTTGGCATCAGATCATGTACCAACGCATACTGGCAAACTGATCTTTCTCTACTTATTCCTCTTTTTGTCGTAATTTTTATATTGTAAGTTCCATACAGAAATTTCTAATGCTTCGTCTACATTTTAAAAGCTTTCTTTTATTTGTTTGGTGTTTGTTTCCACCTTTCATGTTTACTCAACCAAGAATATGGGTATATTTTAAATTTTTCACTATTTGATTGTTTCCTTCCAGTCCTATGAAATGATAGCTTGAGTAAATGAAAAATATCCTCCAAGTCCTGACTATTGATTTTGTTTATTTTAGTCACATTTAATATTAGCCAGAAAACATTCAGCCCTCTGATCATTCTCTACAACCCACAAAGGAAGCCAAATGTTTGATATAAGCTTCTTCATCAGAATAAATAAAAAGAATGTCCTCCATTACATACAAAAGAGAAAATAACTGGGGAGATAGTTTCTGCTCTGAGATTATTATCCTGTGGCCTTTGATCTTGGTACAACCTTGCCCCAACCCCCCACCTCACTCTTTAGGGAAACAGCGTCTCCTTTAAAGTTTCTGCAGTCTTGGACCAAGTTCATTCTGTTCCCCACTCCTCAACATTCTCAAGACCAGCAGAAATCTGTTTGGGGTTACCATGGACACAGAGTTCTTATTCCAGTACTGGCTTGCTCTCAGCACCAGGTAAAGACCTAGGGCTCAGGCTCTCTGAGCAAGGGAGTCCCAAGAAAGTTAAAAGAATGTAAAGTTTTAGAGGAATGGGCGTAGGCAGGTGGGGGGCTGGATGGAGGTTTCTGGGGCCCATAGACAGAAAGGTTTGCCTGTGCCCAGCCGGGAGGAGCACTAATTAACATCCCTGTCCCCTCCCAGGGACCTCCCAGAGTCCCCTCATCCTTGGGGAGTGAGGGACAACTAGCGGATGTAGGGCCAAGTAGCAGTAATTTTGTTGCTGGCCAGGAATTGGGTGAAAATTTGACTTAAGCTTGGTTTAGGGAAATTAAAAGTAAAAAATAATTTTAAAAACGGAAAAGCTGTTATCCTGAAAGGCAGCAGGAGAGGAAACTGCTAACAGGATCTCAAGTAAAATTCACTCCCTCTTAGGGAAAGTTGTACCCAAGTCACAAGACCTGAGACTGTCTTCGTCCCACAACCCTGCTGCCCTCAGCTACTTTGCAGCTGCAGTGGCCCCAGCAGGAGCAGTCCTGCCTACAGATAAGCAGGTGTAGGACTTGCAGGAGGGAGCGACTCCCAGAAATCTGGCTGTGCCTTGGGACTGCCCTGGTTCGCATCCAAAGATGTGCCTGGGCCACATCTCTGCAGCATGAGGCAGTAGTCTGAGAGGTTTGGGATTTCCACCCCACTGCACATGAGCTGCTACCCCTCAAAGTGATAGACTTTACTAGTGTTTGCCCCAGCCCAAAACTGAAAATCAACATTTATGCCCAAATTGGTCTATGTGTATATATATATTTTTTAAAGAGAAGGTATTTTTCTATTTGTTTTCATTTTTCTCTCCTTGACAAGAATTTAGGGGCATGTGGCACATTTGTGCTGCCTCAGTGTAGATATCATGTTATTACTTATTAACTTGGCAATGTACTTGGCAGTGTCTTTTTATTTTCCAGTGACTTCCAATTTTCTTGCATGACATAAATCCACTCTGTCAAATGTTGAGGGGCACATCTCTTCTCTCTCACTCCTTTGATTTGTTCTACAGAATATTTCAGTATAGAAATATTATAAATTACTATGATGACATAAAATTGGCTTGAAATGGATTTTGTTTCACTTTCTGGGTCCTCTGTAGCAAGTGGACAACCTTTAAAGTGTCTTATACTTGAGGTAAACTTAAATTTTATTGAATGTTCAAAAAAGTATTCCTCTATTTCCTCTGTTTCTGTAACTAAGATACCAAGGGCAAATATAGGATGTATGTTTCATAGGATGGTAAAATTATACAATATTGTAGATTTGTGGAATCAGGACTTTAGAAATGTGATCTATACTTAATAAGTTCTTATATGACTTTCTAATTTGAATATAAAATTCATATGTGCTTTTCCTTTTCTTAGATTAATTGTGGGTTGAATTCAACCACAAGACAATGATATGCAGAGATTAAAGAAGAGTCGTTTGTATCTCTCTTTGGTACGCCAAGGGAGAAATAAGTAAGTCATATGACCCAAATGGACTCACTTTTTTTTTCCAGAATATTACAGGGGTACAAATGTTTTGGCTACATGAATTGTACTGACTTTAAACACAATTCTTAGCTTGGTTAATGGAATAGGGAATACTTGTGTACCTTCTTTCATGATAACTTAACTGTGTGCAAATGAAATTTGGCAAACTCATAATTTAAAGACCTCATTCTATGCCTGTAGTTTCCTTAAAAATACTACATTGTAGGCAATGTGATAATATGCGTATGCCAGTTACTTTAAGCTATTCCTATGGAAGAAGCTGGTTGCCCTAATGGTGGATACTCTGTTCAGTGATGGTGAGCTAGTGTTCTACTTAGGAAGTCAGTCCACTGTGATGGTCTCCACAAGGGCTTCAGTTGCCCCATCTTGATTAACACCTAAACATTGTTAATTACCACAGTGAAGGTCACAAATGGATTTTTATTAGTGAGTTAGTGCTTACAAATCAGCATCATGCATGTTAGAATTGTATGAAAATTTAAGATCTGTGAATCAGCTAAAGTGTTTTAGAGACAGTTTATGCCCACCCTTGCATAAACAGAATATAAGAATCTGAGTGAGGCCTGTAGTGTATACTTAGGGATGACACCCAAGGCTTTATCCCTATATGGTCCTGCTCTAGCCACTGGTTTAGGAGGATTTTGGCCTCTGGAAAATTTTACTGAATCTGTAGATTGCTTTGGGTAGTATGGCCATTTTAACAATATTAATTCTTCCAATTTATGAACACTTCTACCCTAATTCTACCCTAACTAGACCTAGGTAATTGCTTCTGGTTTCTACTGAGCAAGGAACTGATGGTTCCAAACCAACTCTGCAGAAAGGCAAGAACAGAAATTGAAAGCATCCCTCTCACCTAATCCCTAAAGACTGCCCCTGGCAGCCCTGCCCCTTAGGGTGTTCCTCAGTTAAGGCATAGTTCTCATTCCTCTGGCAAATCTTCCAGAAAGGAGAGGAGTTGTTATTTCTTGGAATCCATTCTTCCATTCCACTTCTGTAGTTTTGGGAGGACAATGTAGCATGCTGTACTATTTGTCATCTTGAAGGGAATCCACAATTGCCCAGGAAATCATGGGATTGTATTTCTTTGATGAGAATATTTATGTATTTGAAATTTTAAAAATATGTACAAGTTTATATTGTTGTCACATACTGATTTTTATGGCATAACATTTAGTGAAGAGGGCAGGTTGTCTAAATTCCACTATTTATGAAATGGTGAATATTCAGCATGATTTTATGAGGTTGACAGATGCAAAGTGTGTTTTGCATGTGTTGTAATTTATAGACAAGAAAATTTAAGTTGCAGAGAGATTAATCACCTAAGCCATTAGTTTGGGTGGTGGGAAGCCTTGATTTTGTATAACATAGCCAGATATCTTTTTAAAAATGAGTACAAAGAAAAAAAATAATTTTGAAGGTATAATCTACTTTCAGTTTACAAAATCTTTTAAACATAATTCAGGCCATACTTGACTTATGTACTTGTTTCTTTCCTACTAACGATGACCAGGAAATAGCCCTTGATATTGGAATATTCACTGTTCTGGAATTTTCTTTCTTTTTTCTGTATCTTTTCAGAAGTTAATACCTGGATCCAAGTCCCAATCCCTACACTCTCAGGTCTCTGTCACGTTTCCCAAATTGATTCCAGAGTGGCCTGAATAGTAGATAAAATGAGGAAGAAGAAAGAGGGTGTCATCATGAATGCTGTGCTTGCCTGTCTTCCTTCCTTCCTTCCTTCTCTTTCAAGTGAATGCGTGCACACACACACACACACACACACTCAGCTCAGAGGCTGTCACAGAAGTCCCAGTGCTGTACCCTGAAACTGTTCTATGGTTCCCATCACAATTCCTTATGATTTTATGTTTTATATCATGGAATGCTGTCAGGAAGAATGTCCTGATTGCCTTCCAAAATACCTAACTTTTATTTTATGTATATGATTTTTACTCTTTAGCAGAGTTATGGATGCTTTAACAGCATCTGCAATGAACTCTGGCAACAATGATGACAACAGGTGAGTTGACTTGACTGAAATGAGTGCTGAAAGGTGTTGACAGCATCGATGGAAACGCCAGGTTTCCGTCACAGACTATAAGCATCTCTAGGTAACTTTCGTTCTGTTTGGGTCTAAGTGGAAACAATAAGAATAGGTCAGAAGAGGGACACTTCTTACTGATAGACTGTTGGTGACCCTTAGTCAGTAACAGCCAAAACCCTTAGGAAATTATCAGACTGCCTATGTCTGCGACTCTATCAAGAATGAGCCCAAACAGGAGAATTGCTTGAGCTCAGGAGTTCAAGACCAACCTGAGCAAGAGCAAGACCTCATTTATACTAAAAATAGAAAAATTTGTGTGGGGTTTCCCACACTTGTAGTCTCAGCTACTTAGGAGGCAGAGGCAGGAGAATCGCTTGAAACCATGAGTATTGAAGTTCCAGTGAGCTATGATGATGCCACTGTACTCTATCCCAGGGAGACAAAAGCAAGACTGTGTCTTAAAAAAAAAAAAGAACCAAGACAGGAGAGAATCTTATTTGGAAGCAAGGAGGAGGTAGCAGTGGACAGGGAGCAGAAAAGCCCTCAGTGCAAAGAAAGGAGCTAATGGAACCTTTATCTGTCCTTCACCCTGCAGAGTTCTCTGCCAACATGTTAGGCTGGTGCCCCAAACCCAAACTCACAATCACATTGGAAGGAGCTCAGATTCTTTTTAGGGACAATAAATGTGTAGTTTGTAGAGTAATTGTAGCCAATTTGATCCAAAATAAGTAGGTGTACGAATTTTTGTTGTTCCTAATTATGTATATATCAGTCCTTTAACACTGATCCCAATAACTTGACGTAAGAAGTCTCTGATGGAGGCAATAATGAAAGGTGATGTATATATAAATATATATGGGGGGGTGGGAAGATTGAGATTCGTGATATTCAGTCTCAGAATTATTCTTGAGAAAATAGTTTTCTGGACACTGATTCTAAAATTCTTTCTAAAAAGTTAGGTCTTCCAATAAGCTAAGTTATATTTACTGTATCTTTTATATTCAAAGAATTTTACTGCTTAAATAAATTGGTCACATTATGCTCCCTGTGGCAAATCTCTAATGATATGTTTTTGTATTTGTTTTAAAAAATTTGTTTTAAATTATTATGGGTATATAATAGTATATATTTATAGGGTACATGTGATGTTTTGATACAGGCATACAATGTGAATTAATCAAATCAGGGTAATTGGAGTATCCATCACCTCAGGCATTTATCATTTTTTTGTGTTAGGAACATTCCAATTCTTCTTTCATTTATTTTAAAGTGTACCCTAACTTATTGTTGAGTATAATCACTTTGTTGTGCTATCAAATATTATTCATTCTATATAACTATATTTTTGCATCAATTAATCATCCCCACTTTATCCCTCCCTTCCTGCTACCTTCCCAGCCTCTGGTAACCATCATTCTACTTCTGTCTCCATGAGATCAGTTGTTTTAATATTTAGCTCCCACATATGAGTGAGAACATGCAAGATTTGTCTTCTGTTGATTGGCTTATTTCACCTAGCATAATGTTCTCCAGTTCCATCCATGTTGTTGCAAATGGCAGGATTTCATTCTTTTTTATGGCTATATAATATTCCCATTGTGTATATGTCCCACAATTTCTTTATCCATTCATCCATTGATGGACACTTAGATTGATTCCAAATCTGGGCTATTGTGAATAGTGCTTCAATAAACATGGGAGTGCAGATATCTTTTCAGTGTACTGAATTCCCTTCTTTTGGACATGTACCTGGCAGTGGGATTGCCAGGTTGTATGGTAGTTCTATTTTTAGTTTTTTGAGGAACCGCCATACGCTTCTCCATAGTGGTTGAACGAATTTACATTCCTACCAACAGCGTATGAGGGTTGCCCTTTCTCCACATCCTTGCCAGCATTTGTTACTGCCTGTCATTTTTATAAAAGCCATTTTAACTGGGATGAGATGATATCTCATTGTAGTTTTGATTTGTATTTCTCTGATAACTAGACATTGAGCATTTTTTCATATACCTGTTGTCCATTTGTATGTCTTCTTTTGAGAAATGTCTATTCAGATCCTTTGCCCATTTTAAATCAGATTATTTGATTGTTTTCCTATTGAGTTGTTAGAGCTCCTTATATATTCTAGTTATTAATCCTTGTCAGATGAGTAGTTTGCAAATATCTTCTCCCATTTGTGTTTCTCTTCACTTTGTTGATTATTTCTTTTGCTGTGCTTGATGTGATCCCATTTGTCCAATTTTGCTTTGGTTGCATTACCCAAGAAGTCCTCTCCCAGACCAATGTCCTGAAGCATTTCTCCAGTGTTTTCTTTTAGTAGTTTCAGATCTTAGATTTAAGTCTTCAAGAGCATTTTGATTTGTTTTTTGTATATGGCAAGAGATAAGGGTGTAGTTTCATTCTTTTGCATATGGATATCCAGTTTTCCCAGCACCATTTGTTGAAGAGACTGTCCTTTCCCTACTGTATGTTCTTGGCAACTTGGTCAAAGATAAGTTCACCATAGATGTGTGGATTTATTTCTGGGTTCCCTCTTCTGTTTTATTGGTCTATGTGTCTATTTTTATGCCAGTACCATGCTGTTTTTATGCCAGTACCAGCTCTGTAGTATAATTTGAAGTCAGGTAATGTAATTCCTCCAGTTTTGTTCTTTTTTCTCAGCATGGCTTTGGTTATTCTGGGTCTTTTGTGGTTCCATATAAATTTTAGGATCATTTTTTCTATTTCTGTGAAGAATGTCATTGGTATTTTGATGGGGATTGCATTGAATCTGTAGATCACTTTGGGTAGTATGGATATTTTAACAATATTGATTTTTCCAATCCATGAGCATGAAAAATCTTTCAATTTTTTGGTGTCTCTTCAATTTCTTTCATCAATGTTTCATAGTTTTCATTACAGAGATCTTTCACTTCTTTGGCTAAGTTTATTCCTAGGTATTTTATTTTATTTGTAGCTATTATATTGCTTGGTTTCTTTTTCAGATTGTTTATTGTTGGCATATATAAATGGTACTGATTTTTGTATGTTGATTTTGTATCCTGAAACATTACTGAATTTTTTTATCATTTCTAATAGTTTTTTTGTGGAGTCTTTAGGTTTCTCTGGGTAGAAGATCATATCATCTGCAAACAAGGGTAATTTGACTTCTTCCTTTCCAATTTGGATGCCCTTTATTTCTTTCTCTTGTCTGATTGCTCTAGCTAGAACTTACAATACTATGTTGAATTACAGTGGTGAGAGTGGGAATACTTGTCGTGTTCCACATCTTGGAGGAAGGGCTTTCATTTTCTCCCCATTCTGTGTGATACCAGCTGTGGGTCTGTTATATATGGCTTTTTACTGTGTTGAGGTAAGTTCCTTCCATACCCAGTTTTTTGAGAGTTTTTATCATGAAGGGATGTTGAATTTATCAAATGTTTTTTCAGCCTCAATTGAAATGACCATGTGGTTTTTGTCCTTCATTCTGTTGATATGATGTATCACATTGATTGATTTGCATCATGAACCCTCCTTGCATCCATGGGATAAATCCCACTTGATCATGATGAATAATCTTTTTAATGTGTTCTTGAATTCAGTTTGCTAGGATTTTGTTGAGGATTTTTTATCTATGTTCATCAGAGATAGTGGCTCTAGCTTTCTTTTTTTGTTGTGCCTTTTTCTGGTTTTGGTATCAGGGTGATAACAGGCCTTGTAGAAAGAGTTTGTGAGTATTCCCTCCTCCTCGATTTTCAGGAATAATTTAAGTAGGATTGGTATTAGTTCTTCTTTGAATGCTTGATAGAATTCAGCAGTGAATCCATCAGGTCCTGGGCTTTTCTTTGATGGGCAAATTTTTATTACTGCTTCTAGCTCATTACTTGTAATTGGTTTATTCAGGTTTTGGATTTCTTTCTGGTTCAATCTTGATAGTTTGTATGTCTAGCAATTTATCCCTTTCTTCTAGGTTTTCCAATTTATTGGCATGTATTTGCTCATAGTAGTCTTAATGATCCTTTGAATTTCTGCAGTATCAGTTGTAATGTCTCCTTTTTCATCTCTGATTTTATTTATTTGGGTGTTCTTTCTTTTTTCTTAGTCTGGCTAAAGTGTGCCAATTTTGTTTATCTTTTCAAAAACCACTTTTTGTTTCATTGATCTTTTGTTTTGTTGGTTTCAATTTCATCTATTTTCCTGATCTTTATTATTTCTTTTCTTCTACTAATTTTGGGTTTGGTTTGCTCTTCTTTTTCTAGTTCTTTGAGATACATCATTAGGCTGTTTATTTGAAGCTTTTCTGTTTTTTTGATGTAGGCACTTATTGTATAAACTTTCCTCTTATTACTGCTTTTGCTGTATCCCATAAGTTTTGATATGTGTGTTTTCATTTTCATTTGTTCTGAAAAATTTTTTAATTTCCTTCTTAATCTCTTCATGACCCACTGGTCATTCAGGAGCATATTGTTTGACTTCCATGTGTTTGTGTGGTTTCCAATGTTCCTCTTATTATTGATTTCTAGTTTTATTCAGTGGTCAGAAAATACTTGATATGATTTCAATTTTTTGAATTTTTAAGACTTGTTTTGTGGCCTAACATATGGTCTGTCCTTGAGAATGATCCATGAGCTAAGAAGAACATGTATTTTGCAGCTTTTCAATGAAATGTTCTATAAATATGTTAGGTCTATTTGGTCTATAGTGCAGATTAAGTCCAGTGTTTCATTGTTGATTTTCTGTCTAGATGATCTGTCCAGTGCTGAAAGTGGAGTGTTGAGGTCTCCAACAATTATTGTATTGGGGTCTATCTCTCTCTTTATTCTGATATATATTTGCTTTATATATCTGGGTGCTCCAGTGTTAGGTGCAGATATATTTAGAATTGTTATATCCTTTTACTAAATTGACTCCTTTATATTATGTAATGATCTTCTTTGTCTCTTTTTATAATAGTTTTTGTCTTGAAACCTATTTTATCTGATAGAAGTATAGCTACTCCTGCTCTTTTTTGATTTCCATTTGTATGGAATATCTTTTTCCATCCCTTTATTTTCAGTTATGTGTGTCTTTATAGGTGAAATGGGTTTCTTGTAGACAACATATAGTTGGGTCTTGTTTTTTAATCCATTCAGCTACTCTTTGTCTTTTGATTGGAGAGTTTAGTCCATTCACATTCATGTTATTAATGATAGGTAAGGCTTACTACTGCCATATTGTTATTTGATTTCTGGTTTTTTGGTCCTCTCTGTGTTTCTTACTTCCTTCCTGTCTTCCTTTGTTAAAAGTGATTTTCTCTGGTAGTGTGTTTTAATTTCTTGCTTTTTTTTTTTTGAGATAGAGTCTTGCTTTGTTGCCCCAGCTAGAGTGCAGTGGCATCATCATAGCTCATTGCAACCTCCAACTCCTAGACTCAAGCAATCCTTCCTGACTTAGCCTCCTGAGTAGCTGGGACTACAAGCTCATATCAGCACGCCTGGCTAATTTTTCTATTTTTTGTGAGACAGGGTCTCACTCTTGCTCAGGCTGGTCTCAACTTCTGATTAAATGATTCTCCTGCCTGGGCCTTCCAGAGTGCTAGGGTTACAGGCATAAGCCACTGAACCTGGCTGATTTCTTGCTTTTTATTTTTGTGTATCTGTTGTAGATTTTTTGATTTGAGGTTACCATGAGGCTTGCAACAAACATTTTATAGCCAGTTATTTTAAATATATGACAACTTTGCTTACAAACAAATAAACAAGCAAAGAGAAATCTAAAAGAAATTCTACAGTTTAACTCCTTCCCCCTGCTTTTTAAGTTTTTATTGTTTCCATCTATATATCTTTATACTATATCTCTCAAAAGGTTATTGTAGTTATTTTTGATGTTTGTGTTTTAGTCTTCCTACTCAAGACATAAGTGGTTTTACACCACAATTACAGTAATAGAGTATTCTGTATTTGTGTACTTACTGTTACCAGTGAGTTTCATATCTTCAGATTATTTCTTTTAATTAATGTCCTTTTCTTTCATATTAAGAATCTTTTTAGCATTTCTTGTAGGACAGGTCTGGTGTTGATGAATCCCTCAGCTTTTGTGCGTCTGGGAAAGTCTTTATCTCCTTCATGTTGAAGGATATTTTTGCAGGATATAATATTCTAGGGTTAAGATTTTTTTCCTTCAGCACTTTGAATATGTCATGCCACTCTCTCCTGACCTATAAGGTTTCCACTGAGAAGTCTGCTGCCAGATGTATTGGAGCTCCTTGATATGTTATTTTTTTCTTTTTCTTGCTTCCCTTAGGACCTTTTCTTTATCTGTGACCTTTGCAAGCTTGATTATTAAATGCCTTGAGGCATATTAATAGTGCCTCCTTTTCACTTTCAAAACTGTCCTGCTTTGGGTGAGGAGTTATATAGTCACCCTTGTTGAAAGCTAGGACTTAAGCTGTGTCTTTCTCAGTAAGTTTCACATAAGGGAATTTGATGATCCCCAGGGCAAAGAGTCTCAGGAACCATGAAACACTGTGACCAGGCAACTTCTCTGGGTTGTTAAAAGGAAAAACCTTAGGCAAGTTAAATTTAACAGAGCTTAACGGTGCAAAGAATGATTCGTGAATTGGACAGCCCTCAGAACCAGAACAAGTTCTAAGAACTCCAGCTTGCAACATGGTCAAGCAGAATTTATGGACAGAAAGTGGAAGTGAGGTACAGAGATGGCTTAATTGGTTACAGCCAGACTATTTCTTTATTTGAACCAGTTGGCCACCTGCAATGGCCTGAAGCTCAGCTGCTGAAATTGACTGAGACTCAGCTATTAGTTGTAAGAGTACACTCCTAAGTTAGGCTTTGTTAGTTTACACACTAAGTTAGGCTGCAGTTCGTTATGGTAAGGACTCAAGTATGGATGTATCCTCATGACAAATTTAGTTTAACAGGATAAATCACCTTTAAGCTTCTGGGTAAAGCAGCGATGGAGAAGACAGTCTCTCTAGGTTGTAACCTGGGCTTTGGAGATGGAGGTGATGGAGGAGTGAAGGCCCAAGTATTGCCCTTCATCCCTTCCCCATTTTCATCAGCTGAACTAATGCTACCCTAATTTTACCTAACTAGACCTGGGTGGTTGCTGCTGCTTTCTGCTGAGAAAAGCAGTGATAGTCCCCAACAAACTCCAGAGAAAAGCAAGAAGAGAACTTGAAAATATTCCTCCAATTTACCCCCTCGAGACTGCCTAGCAGCCCTGCTCCTCAGAGTGTCCGTTAGTTAAGGCACAGCTCTTACTCTTCTGGCATCTCCCAGGAAAGAGAGTTATTTCTTGGGATCCATTCCTATCCTCTAATTCTGTAGTTTTGGGAGGATGATGCAGCATGCTGTAGTATTGTCATCTTGAAGGGAATCCAGTTTCCCAGGGCATCATTGGAGTGTATTACTTTGATGAGAATGTTTGTGTTTTTGAAATTAAAAATATATGTCAGGTTATATTGTTGTCACATACTGATTTTCATGGCATAATATTTGATGAAGAGAGCAGATTGTCTAAAACCACCATGTATGAAATGGTGAACATTCAGCATGATTTTATGAGGTTGACAGATGCAAAGTGTGTTTTACATGTGTCTTAATTTACAGATAAGGAAATTAAGTTGTTGAGAGATTACACAAGCCAGTAGTTTGGGCAGACAGGAGTCTTGATTTTTGGTTATGTGGCCAAATATCTTTTTAAAAATTAAGTGGGAGGAAAGGAAAAGATATTCCATTAATCCAAGTATATCAATAGTCACTTTAAATGTGAATGCTCTAATCAATTAAGAACAGAGACTTTCAGAGTTGATAACAACAAGATCCAGTTATATGTTGTCTACAAGAAATTGACTTTAAATATAAAGGTGCAAGTAGAATAAAAGTAAAAGAATAGAGAAAAATATACCAGGCTAACACTAATTTTAAAAAGTCAGGAGTAGTTACGTTTATTTCACACAAAGCAGACTTCAGAGGAAGGAAAATTAGCAGGTCTAACAAGGGGCATTAAATATTAATAATAATAAAGGAGTCAATTTTTCATGAAAATATAACAATCCTTAATGTATAGGCACCTGACAACAATACATGAAAATGTGTGAGGCAGAAACTGATAGAACTGTAAGGAGAAATCGTGTGTCCATTATTACAGTTGGAGACATCAACATCCTCTATTTGTAATTTATAGATCCAGCAGGCAGAAAATCAGTAAGGATATAGTGGAACTGAACAGCACCATCAATCAACTGGATCTAATTGACATTTATAGAATAATTGATTCGATGATAGCAGAGTACACATTTTTCTCAAGCTCATATGAAACATTCATGAAGATAGGTCACATTCTGTACCATAAAACATACCTTAACAAATTTGAAAGAAAAATTAAACTACAAATTTGAAAGAGAAATTAAACTACAAATTAGTAACAGAAAGATAGCTAGAAAATCCCAACATACTTGGAGATAAACAGCACACATCTCATTAACACTTGGGTCAAAGTAGGAGTCTCGAGAGAAATTTAAAACTATTTTGAATTAAATGAAAATGAAAATACAACCTATCAAAATGGATGGAGATGCAGTAAAAGCAGTGTTTCAAGAGAAACTAATAGCATTGAATGTATATATTAAAAAATAAAAAAGATCTCAAATCAATAATCTAAGCTTCCACATTAGGAAACTAGATAAAGAAGAGCAATATAAGTCTATAAAACAGAAAAAAGAAATAATTAAAATTACAGCAGAAATCAATTACATTGAACATAAGAAAACAATAGAGAAAAATTAACAAAACCAATAGCTCTTTGAAAAGATCAATAAAATTGATAAACCTCCAGCCAGGCTAACCAGGAACAAAAAAGAGATGTCACAAATTACTAATATCATAAATTATAGAAGGGTCATCATGACTGATCACATGGACATGGAAAGGATTATAAAGGAATATTATCAACAACTCTTGTGTCCACAAATTTGATAACTTACATGAAATGGATCAATTCTTAAAAAGACACAAACTACCAAAACTCACAGAAGTAGAAATTGACAACCTGAATAGACCTATATTTATTAAAGGAATTGAATCAATAATTAATAACCTTCCGAAATAGTCACTAGGCCTAGATGGATTCACTGGTGAGTTCTACCAAACATTTAAGGAAGAAATGATACCAGTTTTTTAAAATCTATTCCATAAAATAGAAGCACAGGGAACACTTATTAATTCATTCTATGATTGCCAACATTATCCTAATACCAAAACTGCAAAAAGATTATAAGAAACGTAAACTATAGAGAGTATCTTTCATGAACATACAGGCAAAAATTCTCAACAAAATATTAGCAAATTTAATCCAACAATGTGTAAAAAATTATATACCACAACCAAGTGAGATGTATCCTAGGTAGGCAAGACTGGTTCAACATTTGAAAATTAATTATGTAATCTATGACAATAGGCTAAAGAAGAAAAATGATATCATACCAATAAATGCAGAAAGAGCATTTTGACAAAATCTAACACCCATTCATGATTAAAACTCACAGGAAACTAGGAATAGAGGGGAACTTTCTGTTCTAAGTGATGTCAATGTAGGATAAGTAGGTGCCTTTCTATCTTTTTAGATTGATTTGGCTAAAGGAGAAGCATGCCATAAGAGGGATGCTTCTTCCTCTTAGTGCTTTTGACACCCTGAGTACCAGCCAAAATCCTTAGGAAATTTTGAGAATGCTTGGGTGTAAGACTTTACTGGATTGACTGAAGAAAGGAGAGAGTCCTATTTAGAGCAAGAAGGAATATCAGTGAACACGGAGCCCAGGAGCCCTCAGCAGAAAGAAAGGAGCTAATAGGCTCTATATCTGTCCCTCACCCTATGGAGCTCTGCCACCTTCACTAGAAAAGAACAAAGCTAATAGTCCCTGCATGTGTTCCTCACCCTCCAGAACTCTGCTACCCTGTGACGATAGTGCCCCAAACCCCAAATCACTATCATACTGGATTTTGTGCCTGTCTGTGACTAGAAGTTACTTAACCCTCTCTGAGGGGCAAGAAGGACAACCATGATGGGTGAAAGTGGAGGTGATGGGGGAACTTAGGAAACAGGAAATTCAATGGGAGACGAGGAATGGATACCAAAGAACAAAATTTAAATTTGAAATAAATGCAACCAAGAAAGAACGTTAGAGGTTGGGATTAAGTCCACTAGTAAAAAAATATTTTAAAATCTTGATTCATTAAGGCTTCTTCCACAGGCTTAATAATTTCATTTCTAACATATAATATCTCACTTCTAGAAAACAATGAAATACCAGTTTCTAAATAGCCAAATTACATGTGAATTTCTTAGAGCTTAATCAGTTTATTACTTGTATGGCTACTGTGGTTAATTTGAATGAAAAAGTAAGTCTTTGAATTCATTTGGTATTTGATTATGTAAAATTAATTCTTTAGCTCTGACCCAAATGAAGTGATACCACTGACCTATGATGGAATCATATATATATATAACACACACACACACACACACACACACACACACAAACATCACCTTTGAAAATATAAATATACATACATATATATACAAATATACACAGACATTAAATAAAGACTTTCTTGGATACTGTTTCTAAACTATTGGCAGTGTGAGTTTCTGTATATAACATCCTTTCCTTTATTGATCTAGTTAGATAAAAGAAGTCAGATTAGGTAAAAAAGGAAGCAGACCACTGCCTCCTACCAATGTGACTATTGGCCACAACTTTCAGAAAACTATCACATGGCCTGTGCATGGGACTCTACTACATAGGCCTGTGTTAGTTTCAAGCACTGCCATAACAAAGTGTCACAAACTGAGTGGCTCAAACGCCAGTTTGTTACCTCACAGTCCTAGAGGCTAGAAATCTGAAATCAAGGTGTCGGCAGGCTTGGCTTTTTATGAGGACTGTAGGGAAGAATCTGTTCTATGACTCTTTGCTGGCTTTTGCTGGTTGCTGGCAATCCTTGGCATTCCTTGGCAGGTAGACTCATCATCCAGATCTGTGCCTTCATCTTCACATGAAATTTGGCGTGTGTGTGCATCTGTCTTCCAACTTTTCCCTTTTTATGAGGATACCAGTCATACTGGATTAGGGGCTCACCCTAAACCAGTATGATCTCTATCTTAACTATACATGTTTGCATTTATTCTGTTTCAGAATAAGGTCACATCATGAGTTACAGGGATTAGAACTTCAGGAATTGAATTCGGGGAGGGGGGTACTAGATTCTACCTTAAAGAAGGAATGAGTGAGGAGAAATCCTATCTGGAATCAAGGAAGAAGTAACATGGAAATGGAGCAGTAGAGCCCTAAGCGGAAAAGATAAAGCTAATAGACTTTGGATGTGTTCCTCACCCTCAAGAGCTCTGTTACCATGTAAGGCTGGTGTCCCAAACTCAAACCCACTCTTATATTGGATGGAGCCCCTGACTCAGGGGGAGAGGCTATAACACATTGAGACTAAGGGAATAATAAAGGAGCTTTACTTAAATCTGGAAGCATTACTATATTCACAGGCCTAAGATATTTATTAACAGCACATAAAGCCTCATTTCTAATAAAAAATGACCTTCTAGATTCAATTAGTATACACACATGAATATGTACAAGTCAACCAGTTCATGCCTAGAGCAACTGTAACTATCCTAAAAAAGTAAATTTAGAATTATGTCTTGTATCTGACTATGTTCTTTTATAATCTCTTAGTCCACACCTCAGTGAAGTGCCTTCTGAAAACCTCTCCATGAATGGTGAGTTATAAATACATACATAAAGATATATGTATGTCTGTGTATACATGCACACTTATGCACATACATATATAAATAAATGTAGGCATGGACATACTCCTATCCACATACACATACACAAACATGTATACACAACAGAAATATAAAACAAAGAGAAGAATGACATTTGTGAAATTTACCCTCAGCAGCATCCATGCCCATACGGAGTATGTTTTTGACATTGTGTCTTTATCTTCTCACTGTATTACTTGTAGGTAACTTTCCATTTTTCTAGATTGAGTTGGATAAAGAGGAGCTGGTCACAGGAGAATTGTTTCTTCCTGTTAGTGTATTTGTCACCCTTAGTTATTAGCCAATTTCTTAGGAAACAATCAGATTTCCTGTGCATGAGACTGTACATTCTGGTGTGCCCTCTGCTACTAGAATGGGCCAAGAGAAGAGAAAATCCTATTTGGAGCGAGAAGGATGTTGCAATGGACAGGGAGGAGTGAAGCACTGAGCTAAAAGAACAGAGCCAATGGAAACTGGATTTGATTCTCATCCTCCAAAGCTCTGTCAACATGTGAGCTTGGTGCCTAAACCTAATTATCACCTTAGATGGAGCCCTTGTCTTGTTAGTCTGCAGGTACTTGATCATATCTCATGGGCAGGAAGAAAAGCATGATGCATGAAAGGAAGGAGGTGATGGAGGGACATAGGAAGCAGGGCATGAGATGGAATTAGAGAGCTGATACCTAGAAACTGAAGTTGAATTGAAAATGAATTCCACCACAAAAGACTGTCACACATTGGGGTTAGGCTCAGCACTAAAGAAAAGTTTTCAAATTGTGATTCACTGGGGGTTCTTTTAACAGGCTGAATAATTTCATTTCTACCATATAATGCCTGACCTCCAGGGAAAAATAGAATACCAGTTTGTCAATAGCTAAATAACATGTGAATTTCTTAGAGTTTAATCAGTTTATTAGTTGCATGGATATTGTAGTTAATTTGAATGAAAAAGTAAGTCTTTGATAATAGAGGAAAATTTCCATGGCTTAGCCAAAAATCTCTGTATCAAAGTACACGAAGCACACAGGACTCCTGGGAGACTCAATGTGAAAAGGCATTCACCACGCCACATAATTATTAGACTGACTAAAGTAAACACAAAAGAGGCACTCCTTAGAGCTGTAAGACGAAAAGAGCAGGTAACCTATAAAGGGGAACAGATCAGATTAACTGCAGATTTCTCAGCTGAAACCTTACAAGCCAGAAGGGAATGGGGAGCCATCATCAGTCTCCTAAAACAAAACAAAGGCTAACCCAGAACTCTGTATCCTGCCAAACTAAAGCTTCTCATATGAGGGAGAAATAAAGACTTTTCCAGACAAGCAGTCAATGATGGAATTTGCGAAATCCAGACCGGCCTTGCAAGAAGTGCTTAGACCTGCATTGTGCACTAATCATCACAACAGACACCCACCAATGTAAAACTATGCAAAAGCTAAAACCCCAGAAACCAGATTCCACAATGACGCAAGAGGTAAAACAAAAGACACAACCCAATAGAATAATCAGAAATTTACCCCAAATATCAATTCTCTCAATAAATGTAAATGGCTTGAACTGCCCATTGAAGAGACATAGGCTGGCTGAATGGATTAAAAAATACAAGCCAAGTATCTGTTGTCTTCAGGAAACACACCTTACACACAAAGACGCATTCAGACTCAAGGTGAAAGGATGGAATACAATTTTCCAGGCTAATGGAAACCACAAGAAATCTGGAGTGGCCATCCTCATTTCAGATGATATAAACTTTAAAGCAACAAAAGTAAAGAAGGACAAAAAGGGACACTATATAGTGGTGAAGGGAAAAATCTTACAAGAGGATTTAACAATCCTAAACATTTATGCACCCAACACAGGAGCACCCAGGTATATAAAGCAAATACTGCTTGATCTAGACAACATAATAAATAGCAATGCCATAATAGCAGGGGACTTCAACACCCCACTGATGGAACTGGACAGATCTTCCAAACAAAAAATAAACAAAGAAACAAAGGACCTAAACAGGACTGTAGAACATTTTGGGCCTAGCATATATCTACAGAACACTCCACCGAAGTAACACTGAATATACATTCTTCTCATCAGCTCATGGAACTTTCTCTAAAATTGACCACATCCTAGACCACAAAACAGATCTAAACACATTCAAAAAAATAGAAATCATACCATGTATCTTTTCAGACCACAGCGGAATAAAATTAGAAACCAATTCCAACAGAAACTTACATCTTCATCCAAAAACGTGGAAACTAAACAATCCGTTACTGAATGACTATTGGGTCAAAGAGGAGATTCAAATAGAATTCAAAAGGTTTTTCAAACTAAACGATAATGGGGACAGAAGTTATCAAAATCTGTGGGATACAGCAAAAGCAGTCCTG